>VURO01005232.1:67436-78064 GCA_015108175.1 Pelvicachromis taeniatus | reverse complement strand
CTGTATGAATGTTTATATGTGTGTGTGTGTGTGTGTGTGTGTGTGTGTGTGTGTGTGTGTGTGTGTGTGTGTGTGTGTGTGCGCGTGCGTGCTACCTGGTCAGTGACAGTCTGTCTTTTTAATCTTCTAAAGGACATCAGGGGCTTGTGATTGTTTGTTTATTTGATGAGAAACTGGAAATAGGAAGAGATAAATAAATTTGGGTAATAAATTGATTTTACTGAGTTTACTCTGCCAATTGGGGACGAGGGCAAATCCGTCCAACTTTTAAGGTCAGATTTTGTTCGTTCCAGCATTCTCATTAAATTATATTGGTATACCTTGTCCTTTCTGAGAGCTTGAGAATGAGGCAACATAGGACCTTCAAATTAAGTGGAGCTAGTAAAATATTGGACAAGGCTGAATCTCGGTGATCACGACCTCAAGATCAGATGTCACCAAGAGTTATGTCAGTCACAACAATGACATTGACCTCAGTCAAGGTCAGGTTTTCTGAAAATCTTGTGAATGCAATAACTCAAGAAGGAAGTTACCTATAATTTTCAAATTGATACAGTAGGTGCATCTATTAAAAATCTCAGACCAGTTTGAATCTCAGTGACCTTGACCTCAACGTCAAAGATCAAGTTTTCTGAAAGCTTTGTGAACATGATAACTCAAGAACGAGGCAACATGGGATTTTGAAATTGATACCATTGGTGTGTGTACTAGTAGGCTGAGGGACAGCAGTGGCGGTCACGAGTTAAGGTTGGGCTTTTGGACGAATATATTGACTATCCTATCATCGATCGTTTTTACAAAACGAGCGATTTATTTATTTATTTGCCCACAAGTAGGTTTGCGAATAATGCTGGTTGAAGCTAATAGAAGTCAACAGAAATATATAATAGTGCTGTTTTAACTGCACCCTCCTTCAGAGTGTACCCAAATGCAGCAGCGATTCATTTACTCAAACAGAAAGAAAGAACAGCAGTAGCCTATGTTCAGAAAAAAACAAAAACATTTTATTTAAATAAAAAAATAGCTGGGGGGAGGGAAACAAAGAGAAAGTGGCTTTTTCCCACTATAACCGTGTTTGCAGTTCCAGTTCCAGTGTTACACACTCAACTAAACAACAAATTAAAAATCAAAATGTCTCTTCCGGCAAACATAAAAAAAAAAATCTCCAACATAAAGTTACGTTTTTTATGTGATTTGGCGCATCTCAAATAAATAAGTAAATAAATGAATAATCCAAAAAGTAGTTGTAGTAATACTGAAACAAACAAAAAAAGAAGGTAAAATATTCCCTCCAAACAAAACTTATAAATTCTTTGACAGGAAAACAAGCATGTTTACTTTATCAGGCTTTAGCAGTGTGCACAGGTGGTTAACAATATTAGCAGCGGTGCTGAGGACGCGTTCTGAATGTGTGCTTGTGGCTGGTATACACAGATATTTACGTGCCACGTGTGACATCAATGAGAAACGTTTTTCATGCATTTTCCACCAAGCCAGTGGATCGACTTCTGCGTCTACGACCTCCCCACTGAAGTAACAGTCCATTTCTATCTGCACTTTCTACTCCAGTGTGTAATTTGGCAATTAGTTTGTCCGTGTTTGGACTTCTTCTGTGTTCTAAACGTGCAAATCAGTCCATGCATGATTACTTTGCTCCGTCCATCAAAATGTCTGCGCATACGCGAGTATATCATTCATCGTCGGTTGGAAAATTTTTACATATCGCCCAACCTTATCACGAGTATTTTTAGAACCATTTTTATATACAGTCTACAAATAAAAATGGAGATACATATGCATATTCAGCAAGGTATAACAAAATGCTATTATAACAAATGGCAAGATCCTGTTTCTCAGAATAATAGAATAAGAAAACTGCAGATTTTTCTGTCAGCGAGTTCAGATTTTTCTGCAAGTTGGTCTTTTTGTGCTTTTCTTTGTATATATGTATGTGCATGTGTGTTCACACAGACATTTTAAGCAGACATTTAAGCATTCTTCTAAGTATATGCTTTTGTGTGTGCATGACATTATCTCATCACTGGTCCTAGACTGACTGAGCTTCAGTCACCAGCATCCCCTGGGTGTTTCTAAAGCGATAAGTCTCTCCCTCCTTCTCGGCTTCTCTCTCTCCTTTTCTGTCTCTTTGTCTCCCAACTACCTACTGCTGACAGTTTCAGCTTCCTCTGCATCTAAAGTTTTCACATCAGATTTCTCCTCTACTCTAAGGTCTCGTCACGCAGAGAAAAAATCATATATTCAGGGGAGCCACCGTTCTGTAGATACATCTGTAAGGCTTCATCACCGTCACCATGAAGACTAGCAGTCATTAATAGTTAAATAGTTGGCATTGAAGATTTATTAGGTTGTCAAACCAGCTTCGTGTTCATGCAAAATCTATTAGGAATGTGTAATGTGTACCTCAGAAACATGTAAGGCAAGCAATTCTATATTTTGCTTCTTTTGGTCCTTCTAGAGGACTATCACAGTCCTCTTTAATATGCTCACGCCAAGTAAACTACATGTAATTATGTCACATAAAGAAGAATGTTTTCTAATATGAAGACTTATTCTTATTAATGCGATTAAACAATTATTAAATGATAATTTTATTATGAGCTTAGTGTTTTCTAGTTATCACAATAGATTTGTTTCACAGCAGCCGTTTTTATATTACAAAAAAGGTAAACACAGGTGTTACTAATGACATTAATCCTCTGCATCTAAATGAAATAGAACTTTAATGTCATTAGTAACACCTGTGTTTACTCACCAGTTCACCTGAAAATGGTTGCTGTGAGACAAGTCTGTGTCTAAGCTTTCGAATTTTGTTGTCTTGTTATTAACACAACACCTTATTATTTAATATAAAAAACAGGAGAAAAATGCTAGTAAAACGATAGAACTTTAATGGTAAAAGACTAATTACAGGAGAAATAGCTCCAAACTAAAATTCAGGGTCACATTGATGCGTACCTTGGGACTCGGATCGATCAGATTGAAAAATTCCAAGCTTTACAGACCAAACATTAATCGGAGGATTTTGCACAGTTATGCTCATTGGTGATGCATCTTAGAGGTTTTGATTAATTTCATTTCTGTCACAATATTGTAGCATTGAGCACATATATTGATTCCAGGGGAGCCGATTAAAATGATGAATCAGAACTGGGAGATATTTACGACTAGAAATTCATATGTCATTTTTACTGGTGCCTTGAAGATATTCTTTTTACAACTACAGTATCAGCAGCTGAGTTGCTCTTCAGCCCCTCGTTTAATCACACTTTTCCGGTGCTGCCCAGTCCTTTTTTTAATTTACTAATTTTCTGTTAGTGTATGCTTCCTGAGCAAATAAAATTTGGGTTAAGAGTAAAGCGATCATCTATTGTGTAAAATACAGGAGAAGTGTATATTTGTGGTATGAGTGCACAATGTAGTCTTAGCATACCAGCACTAACACTTTAACTGTAGATAACACCCACGCAGGTGTGCACAGACACACACACAGAAACACTTGCGCACAGACAGGCTTGGTGGATTAGCAGGACAATGTGTGTGTAATCATAACTGTACTCTGCAAAGAGCCCAGTGATAATACCTCTGTGTGTTACTGCCTAATCCATCCCTCCACAAGCTAAATTTGCTGTGTGCCACATGCTAATCCTTCCCCCCAGCACTCATAACTTCCATTGTAATTAAAAACTGCACAGTGCAATTGAATCGCTCAGACACAGTGAGGAAAAGGAGGAAGGAAATGGGTGGAGAGATGGATTGCAGTAAAGTTTGCTAATGCGCGAGCCCGTAGACCTGAAGGGACGTTAGAAGCAACACAATTAAGCAGCCTGTTCTTATGACAGGATGCTGTAGTTACTGCAGTCAGTGCTTATCAATGTTCAGTTGCAAAAACTGGCTGCATTTTGTTTGCGTAATGTTGCTTTGTTTTTTCTCCATTACTATAATTGGATATAGGACATTAAATCAAAGATATTGCTTTGCTGTGTAATTACCTAAGCAGTTTGTTGTGGGTTTTACAGCGAAAAACGTACTGTAAAGTGCACTCCTGTTACAGAAAGAAGATACAAGGAACTGTAGCCGGTTTTGCTGATCACAAAAATTTAGATGCAGTGTTACTCTCTGCTAAGTGACTTTGAATTCATATAAAGAACGGCAGCACCGAAATGATGAAGATAGCTTAACAAACCTTTCATTAGAAGCAGAAATCAGGCTGTGAAGAGAGACACTTGGAGGTAAAAATTATCAGCGGTATAAAATTGGCTACTTAAGGACCTTGGTTGTTGGGAGCTGCTATAACAGTAGATTTGGGATGTGAGGAGATGTGGACGTTTTTAACCCACTAAATTAATTTGGGCTGATTGTTTTGTTTGGCTTTGGCTCAGGGGGTAAAGCGGATTGTGTATTATTTAGAAGGTTGGAGGTCTCATTCCCAGTTCCTTCATTTTGCTTCGGGGCATCCTACTGACCCCTGACTTTCCCCTTATGCATTTACCGAAGAGTGTGTGTGTGAATGTTAGATAAGGTGATTAGGTCTAGCTTGTGTATTTGTGTGTGACTGGGTGAATGAGGCTTTGAGCGCTCTTTCAAAGTAAAAAAGCACTCCAGTCGATTTATAGAAAAATTCAAGTACACCAGGCATTATTTAGTAGAGGACAACATTTCTTTTTGAAATGTCTGAATATGGCAGTTGTCCTAATGAATGCTACACATGACCTGACCTCTTGTGTTTGTATTGCTTCTAGAAGTACATGTCTCAGCTGCTTATGCAAATGGATTTGTTGGTTTATAAAGAGTTGACAAGAAAATGGAATAACACAAAATATATTGTGAATAAAACCTTGAAATAATTATCCATCAGTCTCTGTTTGTCTAATTAATCATTTACAATGCAAACTGATATGTGTATCAGTATGTATATGTATCAAATGCATGTACTTACAAATGAGACCCACTGTGTCCCTTTTTTCCCTTTCCGACCTTTCTCACTCTCAATGGTTATTTATTTCACTTGTTTATTTTCAGCCGTTTTAATCTGTATTGTTTGTTTTATACCCTGTTCACTATTCACAGTCCTTTGTAATTTCGGACACTGTCTCCCGTCTTCTCTTTTCACGTTCTTTACGCTTCTAGGCTGTACGAGGGGAAGGAGCAGGAAGAGTTTGAGGAGTCACTGAGGAGGCTTTTTGAGTCAATCAACAATCTGATGAGAACCGACTACACCACCACACTGTTGCTCAGGGTAATCACATATACTCTCCCTGCATCCATGCTATATAAGCTAGTGCACCTCATTACATTGTTTTTATATGCTTTTTGTCTTAGTCCTAACCATTTTCCCCGCTTCTTCTGTTTTGCTAGATGTCCTGTCTCACTATGTCTCACCTTCTCCTCATGTTCCCACTTTTCAAATGTGATCTCTAAGTCTGTTTCTGACTGCATCAGTATTCTGCTGCTTAGTGTTTTCCTCTTATTCTCTGTGCCTACACATATACAGACATACAAACAGAAAACATCAGAAAAAGTTAGGTAGAAAGACAAGAGCCCAGTGAAAAATGAAATACCCCCTTTAAACACATGTGGAGAATACCTGTTTGATGGCAAAGTCACCTTGCACAGGGTTTCAAGACAATAATTTAATACTATTTACTTGTTGCGTGTTGTGTGTGTGTGTTGTTAGGTTGCTGCTCTGAAGTACCTGCCAACAGTCCTGCAAGATGTGGAGAAAGTATTTGATGCCAAGCTTCTCAGGTAAGCTTATCCTTAAACACACAAACATACAGACATGCACACACTAACACTTTATCTTTGGTCTTATTTGGTCACATCAACAGAGAGGATATATGAGAGATTTCACCTCAAGTTTTCCACTTGGCTTTATTCAGTGACCCTTATTCTTCTATTTCCTCCCATATTCCATCGTGGTTAAACCTTACCTCCTTTATCAGGTGATAAAAATCCCATCAAACTGACATAGACACAAGGACAAACACTCCAACACACTCTGCTTCTCCTCTATGTGCCCCTGAGTGAAATGACAATTTTACCAGAACCATCAAACAAAAGCCATTTGAACCCCTTCTCTTTTATTCTCAGAGTCCTGAAGAACAAAATGACTTAGAATGACTGGCATAACCTTTCCTTGACCCAAATGAAACCTACAATCTACTGCTTAGCTCCAGAAAAAGCATCTGCATACATACTTCACCAGTTAGTAGATTTTTTTTTCACTCCAAATTTCAGGCACTTGTAGCATTCCCACAGCCAGAAATGTATCCATGGCCTTAGAATTTCCTCATCATTTTAATAAAAGATGTTAACTGATGTTTTCTTGTTTTGCCACATTCAGTTTTTAAACACTCCCATACTCACATATTGTCTTTTCACCTTTCTGTGACCTGTGGGGTTTCGTGTGTCCGTCTGTGAGTTTGTGGACTGTCTGCATCTGCCAGTTCATTCTCTCTGGTGGCTCGATGTCAACACAGTGCCGCAGAGGTGCTACCTTAAACACCTGCCTCACACGCAAAGATGAGTGTTGAGGCAGAGACTTAAAAGTCAGGGCATATATTATCATAGTCTGTCTTTTGTCATTCATTTCCTTTTTTTTTATCTCTCACTTCCAAACCCCTTCACTCGCCCTTTATTTTCTGTCTTCTGCACTTCTTTACACATATATCCACAAACATATCGCAGCCATCTGAACTTGAAAGTAAAGTCCCCTTTGCATTCTTGATCAGGATCGCCTCGAGCAGAGTTTCCACAAGCAGGCCATGTGAATTACAATTACTCTGCTTGAGGTGGACATCAAAGCTTTGTCTCGTGTCCTGTATAGTTACATTTCTACACCTTGTAAACTCACCTGTAGTGTGATCTGTGCAGTGGTACTAGTGAAGACATTGTCTGTTAAGGATGTGTTTTGTCACTCAGGGTATGTGTAGCATGTCCACAGAGTATATAGTGACATTTTGGATTTTAATTAGATTCAGCCCAGATGATTAGTGGAGTAGATAAGTCTTTACTGATCCTCTGTACTCGAGCCTGCTCCTGTGCCAGCTTGGGGGACATCAAAAGTCACACGGACCTTTGTGTTATGTTTTGGTTTGGGAGCAGAACGTTTGCATTTTCTTCTTTTATGCCATTATTGAAAGTGCTGCAGCAGCCCGTGTGGCATAATTCAAGGAGACAGAGACAAAGTGAGATACAGACAAAAAAATTGAGACCGAGGGTTTGCCATGTTCTGAGCGTTCAATCTTTCTAAGTGCGTCAGGGCTTGCAACCAGCCCATTTAATTATTCCAAAATTGAATTTGGGGCAGAGGATAAGTCAAACCCATGTCTTCATTAAGATGTGTGTGGACTTTAGCTCATTTGTTTTCCATGCGGCATACACTGCTCTATCCTGTGATACAACTGCTGCTTCTAGTGGTTGCATATTTTGTATCTTAAAGGTGAGGTGTCTAAACCAGGGATGGTTTCGCTTTTGATCTTTGAAGCAGTTACACTGTGTGAATTAGTAATGCTTGGTGAGATGTATAAAACGTGGAAAAAATATCATTCCTGAATATTTCGTTTGCCCAGTTGCTGTTCTCCATGTGATAATGTTTTATGATTATTCATTTAACTCCATGTCACGTTCTCTCCGCAGTCAGTTGCTGCATGACTTTTACTCCTGCATTCCTCCTGAGAAACTCCAGAAACAGAAGGTGGCCTCTATGACTGAAATTGTCAGCAGCCAGCTCTTCCAGAGACAAGGTGCATAATTTTTTCCATTAACAGTTTTCAGCACTGAGTTACTGAGTAACAGCAGACTTCATGCTGGGTAAAGAGCGAATCACAAATACACATATCCATTCTAAGCGAAATCCTTCAAAATCCTATAAAGCATTCGTTGCTTCTTACTTAACAGTAGTGATCAAGTTAAAAGGTCTATTATACAGTAAGTAATTCTAGCTCAGCAACAGCACTGGACTGCTTCTACTGTACTTTATGACCAGTGAGGGTGCTCTTTGCACTAAAGGTTTTATCACAGTAATACAGAAAGGGTAATGTTCCATTTCCTGTGGGACAATCCAGTAAAGCACTTAGGTTAAAAGCATTAGCCAAACAGTAGAGGACATAATGGGTTTGTGAGCATTTATTTGGTATACTGCAATAAAGACACATGTTCAGATGAAGCCATTTTTTTTATTTACATCAAACTGACAGTTTAATTAATTTTTCATAGTTGCCTGCATTAACTTGTAAATTTCTTTGTCAATAGATTTAAAAATGAAAGAATAAGCTGATGAACTTAAATTCATCAGCTGCCTTAGCTATGATTTATTTTTGTATTTAGCTTGTCAGGTAGTCTTCTCCATGTGGCCTATTTTCTGTTGAGATCAAAGAAACAACATAGCTGTTTGATGCTGATATTATAACATATGATTTTGGTCCTGCTAAGCTCACCTACACTAACATTGCAATCAGCGCAATGGATCCCAGTCAGATACCATCATATTACAATCAGCACGAGTGGCACCGATTTATGTATTTATACGCTGACGTTAAAGGTCACTTCAAGTCAGTCTCACAGAGATTAAAATATCTTGAGGCTGATGTGCGATGTGAGGGGATTTTGGTGTTGACATTCCAATGAACCTCCCGCGTCCACATGCTATATTGCAAACTGAAATGAGTTGACTGTTCACAGCTCACTAGGTGTTGGTGTTGAATAGAGAAAAAGATGAGTCCTAGACATATTAATGTCACGGGCGATGTCAGCTGTCTGCTAAAGGAAATGTGATATTGCATGTTTGAAGCTGATAAAACAGGAAGTCCTTGCAGATCTCTGCAGTGTCACTGTCATTAATGTGTCACTTTTTACCTGATACCTGCTCTATTCGCAAATGATTTTCACCAGATTTTAAATAGCTACAGGGGACATATAACTTCATCTGTATTGTTCCTTTAAAGTGTGCCACACATCAATGATCCCATACTGTGTACCGGCCTCATTCAACCCCCTCACCTCTGCTCAGCCCTATTATGTCTGTCTAATTTGCTTGTAGTGGGCTGATAAGTGGTAAATTCCCCTACAGCGGTCTGCTCAGTGATGGATAGACTGATCCTATGTTGTGCTGCTTGTATAATACAGACTCAATAAATGGGTCCATAATCAGACGTCTGCAGTAAAAACTGATTAATTGGAGGCAGACAGTGAGTGAGTGAGTTTGAAACTGATATCAGTCTTAGTGACACTGAGAAAAGCTAGATGCTAGGTTGGGAAAGACGAATTGGAATCATGAACATTGGTCCCTGTGTGCTCTGAAGCATTCTCACACACAACCTGTAAATACATTTGTATGCATTGGTTTCAGAGCAGCTGAGACTGTATCTGAGTGTGAGTGTGTTTGCAAATTTGTGTTTGTGCAGTGGTGTATGCTAAGTGGTTGTGTGGACTGCTTTGAATGTTGTTTTTGAATAGTCCGTTGCTGTCAGCCGAGTCGGTATTCAGTTGAGGATATGGTTCTTTGGTATTGATCCTGGCTTAGATGATTGATTCCCCAGGGGCTGATGTGACAGGTTCGGCCCTCTGGCTTGCTGTCAACATGCTCAGAGTCACACAAGCGATCAAAGTGAAAGCAAAGGCAGTGTAGAGGCATGATGGGGAGGAAAACAGAAAGTGTGATACAGAGAAAAAGAGCTAAATTTTGGGGGGACAAAATGCTATCAATTGTGCCAAACAAAGTTCTCTAACTACTGCCATGTTTTCTAAACTGCAAATTTTTCACGGAGCAGGACAGAAAGAGGAGCATTTAACAAGCTGAGTAGAGATAAAGGAAAGAGGGTGACATTATTATTGCTAAAGGATGGTCAGGCAGAGAAGGATAGCTAAAGAATGGTAAAGATGGATGACAGAATAGGGAAGAGACATAGGCTTAAGAGTTAAGCGCACAGGTGAATGGTAGTGTCAAGCGGAGAAAAAAGTGGGTTTAGGAGAATATAAAAATGTAAAACTTAACTTGCTTTGCTATTAAACAGTCCAGAAATGATTAAAGTTTAAGCCCAGCTCACAATCAATCTATCAGCAAATCTGCAAACTGTTGGTCAGTGATACCTTTTTCCCCTGCTGCTTTCTTTTCCTCCACATTTTGGCACAACGCTTTTATTTATTCTGTCATTTATACATTGGCCCTTTCCATCTCGATCCCTGCCTCGCCAAATGAGACCTGACACTCAGTCTAATTGAGATGCATTTTAGCATTGGGATGCTAATAAGGAGGCTTGTATGCTACTGTGCCATTCATCCAGGACGCTGAAATATCTAGCAGAGCTGAATTATATATTTATAATACCTAATAGCCTGTGGTGTCCTATCACTGCACTGCAATACATATTTAATAATCCCACCTGTCTAAGTAGACCTACCTACCTCACTCTCCAGGGAAAAATGTCACACCGCTGACACCACTTCAGCGTAAGAGTGGTCAGATGATGGGAAAGGATGGTGGGTGTGTGAGTGTCTGAATGTGACAAGAGATCAGTTCTTGTTCATGTTCGACACTTAGTGGAAATGAACAGTCTCATAGTTTGTCTTTTTTTTTTTTTTACTATATATTGTATTGTTAGTCCTTA
>VURO01005232.1:50776-62966 GCA_015108175.1 Pelvicachromis taeniatus | reverse complement strand
TTTTAAAGCTTTTCTAAATCATGCACGTCAAATATATTTTACTAGCACAGTGTATTGAGCCAGTAATTAAAAACGGGGAAGTGTGGACAGACAGGCACAGGCTAAATACGCTCAACGAAAATGTACAGCTGTAAATTCAAAATGGGGTTTAAAGATGGAGCGGAAGAAAAGTGATGAAGGGGGGTGGAATACAAATGAAGGATGGAGGGAGAGTGGATGAGAGGAAACACCCATAGTGACATGAGAGAGACATTTAGTCATCACCAAGCGAGAAGACAGTTGGCCGTGTCCCAGCCCTCTATCAGCTCGCAAGATTTACTTGTCGTTGGGCCTCCAAACCTCATTATCGTCTTTTCTATCACTCTATCTTCCCGGAAGCACAGTACAACAACCAGAGGAGGAAAGAAAAAGAGGATCGAGAGTAGGAGAAGGGAAACTCTTGATTTACATGCCGCTTGGAAACTTATATGGCATCTCATTATCATGTGCGATAGTTTATTGTGTTTGACTGTCAAATGAGAAAAATGGAAAAGAGAAAGGATGAGCTGGCTGCTGAGCCATCAAAGCTTCTTTCCGTGTGGTGGCATGCCAGCACGGGCGCTTGTATGCTCTCACAAACTTGGTAATCCAAACACATAACCACCTTTTCACGCAGGCACAAAGACATTCAAGCGCTTACACATCAAATAGTGGTGAAGGACCAAACCATACATAGAAAGGACAATTCACACTTGGGCACACAGGCATCCATTGGTATTAATAATCACAGCCTGATGTTACAGCTAGAATAAATAGAAATTTTGAATTGAATATAGATGAGTACTTGAAGCTGTGCTGGTGTGTGCTCAGAATATGTTGTGTGTCATGGTGCAGCACCTGTGTGTGTGGTTGTGTGTAGATAAAAACACAAATTTTAGTTATGGCTAGAAAAAGGTTAAAATTCATCTCAATGTTTGCTGCAAGACCTTGATTTCCATTTGTTTGTCAGTGTCTGTTGGCGAGGCTCTCTTCCACAGCATGGTGGAACTGATTTATTGCATTGTTGCACTGTAGGCTACAACTTACAACATGCAACTAAATCATACAGGAAACGGGAATGGGTAAGCTAGAAAAAGGTTGAAATTCATCTCCGTGTTTGCCGCAAGACCTTGATTTCCATTTGTTTGTCAGTGCCTGTTGGCAAAGTTCTCATCCACAGCATGGCTGAATTGATTTATTGCGTTGTTGCACTGTAGGCTACAACATGCGACTAAATCATACAGGACATTGGAATGTAAAAAACACAGGTGTGTTTTTAAAGTGCAAGCATTGCTGGATTTACCAATGTTAGTTTTAGTCATTGCAGTCACGGTGATTCACTATGAAATCAACTGTTTCTCTTTTGCCTTTTTCTCCTCATTCCTAACCTGCCCCCCATCTCTAAACCTGTCACCCTTAGTCGAGCCTCTCGGGCACCATCTCTGTTCAGGTTTCTGTGTTTCAAAGCAGCTGCTAGCAGGTCCCTGCAAAAATGGCTTAAGGTTATAGTGGTGGACTGCCAATCCTAGCACGGGCTGTGAAATAGTCCAAAAGAAAGTTCTGTCTGACAGACCCCAGCCAAACCAGAGCTTGAGCAAACAAAACATTTAGTACTGTTCAGCAATAATGCATGTGAAAGCTTTAGACATTGAAAATAAAGTCAAATCTTCCTTGAAAATAGTGTCCTAAATAGTTTGCAAAGTCTTGCATTTATACATTTTTTTATTTACTTCCACCAGTTCTCCCAAGTTGTACACGTTTTTTTAGGTAGCAAGTAGTTTGTTTAAAAAAAAACCCCACCACTGTTAGTCTGTGGGTTTGAGTTGTCTTATATGCTTTTGTATTGCATAATCCAAGACTTACTACATGTTGCTGAGATGAGGCATAGCATCTGTTTCAGAACTCATTGTCCTTCTTGTGTGCTTGAGGACAATTCCCATCAGCTTTGGCAGTATGTTTGGAGTTGTTGTTATGCAGCAAAATGGATTTGGGAGCAGTTAAATGCATTGTGATAGCTACAAAGATGTAAAGATGTACATACAGTCCCTAAAGGCTCAGAACTGCACAGTACTGTATTTCTATTCTAAGACAGACCGAATGATTGGTTTATAATTAATTGATTACAAACTGGATTGATGCAGATATAGTTTGAAGTGGAATAAACTGAATTAAGACACTTTGCTGGAGAAACTGTATTCTGGTAGAAAAGTACTCTAAGACCAATGATAATGGATGACAAATGACAAAAAAGGAAAAGTCATAGTCATAGACTCTTGTGGCCTTTTTTTTGACTCAGCCAAGAAACTTTATCCACTAAAAATGTTAGGTAGCTTTAATAAAACTTTAAGAAAGACAGGAATGTTCCATGATGTTTGATTGTACCATTAAGCTGATCCTCATTAGTGTAAAAGGAAGGTTTTGTAGGTTTGAAGACAAACTTTTTCCTTCAGGATCGGAGTGTAAGGTCAAAAACCTTGACAAAGTGTTTTTTTAACAGTAAATAGCCATTATTTTAAATTCCCTCTTAAAGAATGGCCTAGACCTGGAGCTGCACCCTGTGGTCACTGATGTTCTTACAAGACTGGAAGCCCCGAGGACCAAAATGCAGTTCAAAGAAGTCTCTGAGAGAGCTGCCGTTCAGACAAAAGCAGCAGATATTAACATTCCTGATGTTATTCCAAGCCAAGCAAGGTAAAAAAGAAATACCTGCAAAGTTAAAGGCACTGTTCTGCATCGGTGATTGAAGAGTATCAGGCACACAGTCTGAAGGATCATTACTAAGGCAGCGTGTACTTCATTTATATGCTTGCATTAAAAGGTTCTATACATGATTTGAAAAGAAAGTAAAATAATAACAGACAATTGTCACTCACAGATCTGTCAAAGGATGCCACAGAAGAGCAAGCTATTAGGGTACTCTTATTTATTAGTCTTTTTCATTTTAAGATGGGACATGGCTGCTGACTGAAACCGCTCTGCATACACAAGCTCAGCATAAGTCTTACAGATTCTGTTCAGGGTGTAACAAAACGAACCATCTTATTTCAAAAGGCTGTATTTCTTTTCAGCTTGGGGCAAATTTTAAAATACTTGGCTGAATATAAAGTTTTACATATAGAACTTAAGATGTTCACAAGTGCTTAATAATAGGAATAGTGACTTTCAGTCTACCTTTTTTAAATGTGTGAAGCTTTTCACCCTGACTCTTGTTTTTGGTCTTTTTTTCTTCTCCCTTGTATTTGCTTTAAAGTACACTGAAAATTGACTGTGCAGTGCTTTTATGTTCTTGTAGGGCACTCCAAGCACTTTACACTAAAAACAACACTTACCACTTTGTCTACATCACGTCACATCCACATTGTTAAACTGGGATCAACAGTTAATCTAGCATGCATTACATGTCTTTGGACTGTGGGAGGAAACCAGAGCATCCAGACAAACCTGCAGGCAACCACAGGGAGAGCATGCAAACCCAGAACTTTTCTCCTGTGTGACAGTATTAACCACTGCACCGTCCTTCTTTTGGCTACAAGTATGAGCTGCAGTTATTAGTTATTTGAGTAGAGATAGACTAGTTACACACTGGGTATTCACATTACTGCAGCATAAGGACCAGGTTAACTAATTATTTAGAATAGAATAAATTACACATATATTAGAGAAAATGAAATAGAAGAATATATAATGTACAAATAAGAAAACCAACATACTATTGAAAACTGCTCTGTGTGCACTGAGCACTTCCTTTGTCCTTCACAACATTGTGTCAGGGTTGGCTTACGCCTCAAAACCTGCTGTGTTGGTTGTGTTTTCATTATGTGACGTGTCAAAGTAAAACAAAAAGCACATAATGTAATGCAACACATGTTACTCTATGAATGACTCCCACCTCATCTTCTTGCCATTTCACTTTCTCTCCTGACAACATGTTGCACCAAAAATATCAGCTGGGTTTATTTGTTAGATCAATAAAGCAGCAGGTGGCTTTGGGGTTATTTCACCAGGGAGTAAAGTGCACAGGTCCACTGGTTTAATGTTACATCCGAGCCAGAAGGCAGATGGATTAATTCTCAAGCTAGAACACACAACCTTTCTGCTATGAAACACAACTCATTGTTTTCGCTGTCTGAAAGGACAAAGATGATGAGTTTGTGCTTTGATGGATTAAACAGATTTAGCAGGGTTTCTGCTAAAATGCAATGCTCACAGAATCTAAACCACCATCCTGCACCTTTTTAAAAGCCAACACAAGCCGTTAGGCCATCCTGTTTCATTCTTTGTGCACAAGCTTTTTCTGAACTCTTTTAGCCACAAACAGGTTGATTTGTAGCTGCAAACCTCCGCTCTACATCTCCGAACCTTTACGCAGATCGTCTTAATGCACGCACATGCTGTAAATTATTTGTGCAAATGTTATTCATTTATTCATTAAATGCTTTACACAGCTGCCGATCTCCTTTCAGATTCAAAAATTATCTATTTGTTTAGATATTTTTACATATTCACTGATTTAAATATTAAATGTTTTGGCACATTCGAATATAGTGATACACATTAACAATACTCTTGGCTGGAGTCTCCTCCCTCCATCTTTGAGTCATTGAGGTCATTCAGTGACGCATGCATTTTCCCTTTTTGATTCTCCTTCCTCTCTTCATGTTTGTGTGATAAAGTGAGTGTTGGGATGAGGATCCACTCAGCAGG
The DNA here is from genome assembly GCA_015108175.1 of Pelvicachromis taeniatus. Classification (NCBI taxonomy): domain Eukaryota; kingdom Metazoa; phylum Chordata; class Actinopteri; order Cichliformes; family Cichlidae; genus Pelvicachromis; species Pelvicachromis taeniatus. The sequence continues at coordinate 58,244 of VURO01005232.1, read as the reverse complement.
CCTATAAGGCTTAGCTCAGTTATTAATGGAACTAACGAGCATCAGCCCAAATGAGCTTTTAATGGGGTCTGTCTACCTGCAGCTACAAAGAGAGGGATGGAGTGGAGGTAGAGGGGGGCAAAAAGATGGATGCAGAAAAGACAAGGGTGAGGTCAAAGTATTTAAGCAGAAAAATAAATAGGATCAGTTAATGTTAGCTTGCAGGAGGGTGGCAGTTTTCTTAAACATCGGCAATTAATGATTAAACATTTATTTAACTCTGACTACAAAGGCGGTTTACCTCACTTTTACTGGCTTCAAAAAGTATTAAACGTGAATTCTTGAAGGATTTCCTCCTTAGAGGAACCTTTCCAGTCATTTCTGCTGATGAGCTGTGTGGGTCCAGCTTCTATTATGGACAGGCATTTCATTATCACCATAACTATAATTTTTTGCCCCATGTCAGCTGAGATGGGATCGGCCCCCCTCGTGACCCTATGCAGAATAAGCAGTTAATAAAATAGATGGATGAATTTCATTATTAATGGTAGTGGGGTTTTTTTCATACCTGTGAGAGTATCATTCGTTTCAGTTCACTTTGGTACACTATCAAATTCAACTTATGAACTTCTCCGTATAGCTGTTGTTTTTTTTTGCTTTTTCAAATTACTTAAGATAAACTTGCCTCATAATCTCTAAATAATTCCAGGTCTGTCATTCATATTGTGAAGTAAAGCTCAGACTATAGAACTTCTTAATTTAGGTACTAAACGCCACCATGGTGCCTCAAGGTTCTTCAACATTGTCTCACAGTGAGAAAATCCCAAATTAGGTTCATTTTCCTGTCGCTCCACATAGAGAAATTACATTTTAAAGCCTGTCTTCTATTAGTCTAAAGAGGCTGTACAGTCTGTAAAGAACATGGTCCAAATCCACACCAGAATTACATGTATTCTCACTTTGGCCTTTCGTCTTTCTTTCTGTCAAGTTTCAAGAAAGTTGGTCGTTTAGTTTCTGTGTAATCCTGAATGGAAAATGTGGCTGGTTGCTGATGGGAAATAACTGGTTTGATCCTTTAATAATCAGCACTTGTATTTGTCTGTTACAGCATTCTTGGTCTTGTCATTGGCCTCACCATTAAAACAATCAAAAGGCAAAAAATTTTTTATTTTCTCTCAGGACACAAACCCACTAAGTTTACTGAGAAATTGTATCCTTGAATAATCTTAGACTAAGAGATTTCAGGAAAATGTTGTTTACTGCTCTGTTAAGCTTAGTAAAAGCTTGTTTTGTTTTTTGTTTCACATTTCTTTTTGCTTCACTTTCCACTGCAATGCATTGCTTTTGTAGTTTCCTATAAATCCCGAAATGACTTTGGACAGCTGCCAGAAAAGAGCTGCGAGAGATGTATGATTAGTCACAGATGTGAATGCATACTGTTAAAAGACTAGTGACTGTTTTAACGCTCTTGCTGCTGTAATGTGGGTAAATTTAATGTGTTTAATTCATTCCATTGCATTTGTGAACAAAGATTTGGATTCGTCAGAAAGATGGGAAAGAGAAAATAATAGTTCTCGGTGATTGATGTGTTGACTGTGCATCTGACAAAGCAGTGCATTGAACTGTAAATAGACACTTGATTGATATCACTCCACTGTTCAGTCTGGGGTTAGGTTTGAATTTCTTCTCCACGGTCCGGTGGCATCATTACTCATTGCTGTGTGGCTGCAGCAGTCTCCACAGGTGCCGATTGATGTAAAAGGTTTGATTGGTTTTTCAGAGAGGAATAACACTGAAGTAATTTTTTATGGTCTATCTATTGATATATATATATATATTTTTAAACAGTTTAAAAACCCCACAGGACTAAATTTTAAAGACATCGTCCTGCCAAAACCTGCATTATGCTGATTTTCCTTATTGTTTTCTATTACTTTAAACTATCTGTCTTTGGTCACTGTGTTTAGTGTTGTGCTCTTACCTATAAAACCTACCCTCTTTGCCTTTTGTTTGTACAGAATGTCGTGATGTGTTGTTACCCCTGATGTTGCGGGAGCTGAGTGGGGCACTGGTTACGATGGCTGATGGGCCACACGATGAGAGGAAAAACAGTTTGGAGCTCCTCAACAACATCCTCGAGGTCCTCAGCAGGAACAATGTGGTGAGACAACACAACCGTTTTTATAAAACACTGATCTCATCTCTCACTTGTGGAAAGGATTAAGGGTACTGTTCATTTAATCTTTATGCAGCTGGTCTTTTTCCACACTTGTTGTTATGTGTGGCTTTGTATACAGCCAAGTCCCACAGCCACAAGCCATTACAGAGCTTTTTCTGCCTAATCTCTCTACATTGCCACTCACTTTCCTGTTTTCTTGTCTCTTTCATTTTGATGATTTCTGTGTATTTGTAGCGAATATGCTGTAGCAATAATTACTCTTCATAACAGCAATCCCAGTCTCCCACAGATACAGTCAAATGTCAGTGGGAAACAAAAATCAGATCCTCCTTTCACTCAAGTGACTTGACCTAATCTTTGGAGATATCAATAACACCAGAGTTTATGTAGATACAATAAAAAACACCAAAGTTTATGTAAATACAATATTTAAAGGAGAAAAGGTCAGGTAGAAATGTACAATCTTCATTTATAGTAAAGACTGCTTTAGGCCAAGCAGACCGTTCAGCAGAAACTGATGAGACACTGAACCTACGGGGTATCATTTTGTCGGAAAATATCTTACCTCCATCATTTTTGCAGGAATGTGAGTGATGAGAGAGCCAGTCCACAAATTAGACAACATTTCCTTTGTCGTTTTTACTGGATCTCCTCCCTAATTGGATGAATTGAAACTAGCCCGGAGCTCTGTCTGATCCCAGTTGAATTTACAGAAAAACAGTAAGCTGTTTGTCTCCAGTCATCCACTTGTACAATGAAGCTAGCCTTGACCAATTAGAATTTAATAGATTTTGGTTCGCACATGTTGCTGCGTGTTTGTATGTTGAAACAAAATGCAGTTAGCTCTTTAGTTCAACACCTAATACTGAATAAACACACAGACATACACACATAAATGTAAAACAAATAGATCACCAGCATCTAGCTCAAGGCTTTTTAATTGCTTCTGCAAGTTGTTGACAGCATGCTGAGTCTTTGAAGTGAAGGTATGCCTTTTTTGGCTCTATTTATTTGGATGCGCTAATGAAGCATGTGCCAGTGGAAGACAGATAGTGAGAGAAGAGAGCGAGTTAATGAATGAAGTGGAGTGGAGTGAATTTGATGAGATGAATTTGCGGTGGTTGAGATATGAAAACAAATGCAGGTGGTGACAGAGTGTTGAAAGGACATGACAAGTTGAAATTCGGTCTTGTCCGGATCACAAAACCAGTGACGCACAACCTCATAGCATTTTTCTGTCAAACTACACAAGGACAAAAAAGTTTGCTATAGGATGACGTAATTGTTTGAGGCTGAGCACTGTTTATGGGCATGCAGAGAGGCTGAACAAGCAACACGAAAACAGAGGATTAACAACACACAGTGATTTCATAGATAATGTGGCAACTGTGTTTTACAAAGAAAAAATAGTCATAGGAGACAGAAAACAGGTGCAAGATCTAAGAAAAACAACAGAAGTAGAGGAGGAAGAGGTGATAGGAGATGGGTTTTGCCTCATTCTCGCTACTTTTCTGCACCCTGTCTCCTTTGTTTTTCACCCTTCTGTCTTCCTCGCTCTGGGTGGTACCTGATTAAATTGTCACACAACAGATGTCTTCGAACCAAACACGGGGAGAGATTCAGGTCGAGGAGCGGAGACAGAAGAGAAGATGTCACGATAGACATATGCTCCTATCTGCGGGAGAGTTTGCGTTGAATGTATTCACAAGTAACTTTTGTGTATGATAATGTTGCTTTTTTTCTGTTCCATGACGGCAAATCAGTGTTTTCAGTTTTTTTGTGGTTATATTGTGTTTAGTTTGAGATAAACAGAAATGAAACTTTAGAAGAAGAAAAGAGCATTTGTGACTTTCATCTTTCAGCTTCCTGTTCTGAAAATACCTACAGTGAGCTAAAAAGATTTAAGCTTATTTAGGATCCACAGCTGTGCCTCAGCTTTACTATTCGAGTATGTGTGAGGTAGTAAGAGATGGAAATAGTATATGCAAGATGACAAACACACATTTAGACAGTTGTTTATTTTGTCTATGTCCTCTGGCTGTGAGTCAGTTCATTTCATGTGATACAATCATATCTACCTGATTCTCATCAGACCCTGCTGCCATCAGGCCAGTGCACATGCACACAGCTGCAATGATTAAACTTTGAATCTGACATATTTCATGTTTTTTACCGTTCGCTGTTATTTTTGTACCCTCCCTCTTCTTTTTATGCTTTGCTGAATGCCTCATACAGGAATATACACACAAAATAAACACACACTTACACAAACAAACTGCCACACACACACACACATTTGGACTAACAAGGACTAAAACACACACACACAGAGATGCACCCTGCAGTACTAGTACTAAGGTGTGTCTGAATGTAGCAGATGCTTCATTGGTGAGTTACTTCCCTCAGGCAAGTCTAAGTCAGCGTCCATTGACTGCCTTTACTGTGGCAGAGGGTGCTTGTGTGTGTCCCTGTTTTTCTCTTTTTCCTGTGCACATGCACTGCATCCATAATGGTCCTAGATATTTTACATATACACATATGCTTTCGAGAGATGCCCTTTTCCTGTTCGGGATTGCATTTCTCTTAACTTGCAGTCTGAAGGTTTTTTTTTTCTTGTAGACAGTAATAGATGGGCATAGTTTCACTCATTAAAGCAAGCTTATGGGAGAATCTGGAATACACAGTAAGCTGCACACACACGCTTGAAATAGTGAATGAGACCTAGCAGATGCCATTCGGCTCCAGCTGCTTATGTCAAGAACATCTGTCAATCAACACGACCGCGCCCCTAACTCAATTATCCAGGTGGATGAGTTTTTAAAAAATGACCCCACTCAGAGTTGGTGCCAAGGGGGAAATATCCACAGAGGCCCAAACTGATTTTTTAAAAATGTTCTTATCAGCCTGTAAATGTGTTTTTTAATGCTGCAAAGTTTGACTGGGAGTCTATGGGGATTGACTCCCTTTTGGAGCAAGCCTCATGTTGCACTGTAGTTATTGCTACTTCTTTTTTTTTCATCATTGAAAATCACTCTCCAGAATCTATTAACTTCATGAAGTGTATATAAATCTGAATGTACACTGAGAATCAAATAGTTTGTATTATCTGAAGTGCTTTTATGATAATATGTAAAGATGAACATTTTTCGCTGTAAGGCTGATTTTAAGTTAATTGATATTATTTTTCAAGCTTATATTGTAGCTCAGAAAGGACCCTGCAAGTCCAGCTGCAGTTAGTCCTCTGAATAAAGTAGGAACAAGGCCAATAAAAGGAGAGATGACATTACTGTGATACTTTGAATCAAGTCAGTTTAATATTTAGGCTTTGAGTTTTTTTGTTCTTTAAACCTGCAGACTTTCTCTGAGCTTTAAATAGTCATCTGACCTGAACGGGTCTGAGCACCGAGATCGACTGTTAAAAACATTTCGTCCCCTTTGTTTCATTCTGAAAAGATAAAAGAAAAAGAACATGGCAGGGGAGTGGCTTCAAAGGGAATGGAAATATAGGAATAGGAAAGTAGTTCTGCATTGAAAAAGTCTACATTCATGTGTCCTTTTACAAAAATCCTTTTGCAGTTCATTCATTTACATGGATGATGATTAAGTAAATGTCCTGGTGAGGCATTTCAGAAAAGTTAAAAGACTAAACTGTTATATTCAGAAAACTTCTTTTCACATTCTTAAAGTGTTTGGTCCGCCGTGCATTCAGAACCATGGCCAAGATTTGTACTCTGCAATTCTGGCTGCTTTCACGCTGAGCATAGTTAATTCAAGGGCAGAACACCTACACAGATAAAATGCTCAAGTAATCTTAAGTTTCGTAGAGAAGAAGTTCTGGGGTATCCCCACATGTAGTGCTAAAGTTATGCCTCAGTGAATGATGTTTGAAAAGTCTGTGTTGTTCTTTTTTTACGTGTTTGTTTTAATCTGAGAAAATTTAACAATCTCCTGTGTATCTTTGTGTTTTTCTCCATATCCCTCTCTCTGTGCTTCTCTTTCCCCTCCACCATACACCTGTACTCTGACTTTCTATCAGGGGGACACCTTCCAGCATATCCAAGACATTGTGGTATCTCTGCTGCGGGTCATCAACCAGACAGTCATCACGATGGGTCGAGAGCACGCTCTGATTGTAAGTACTTTACAAGTAGGACATGTGATAGACTCATCAGAACCTTCTGTCTTGCTTCTTCGTCATATTTTCCCTGCTGATACAATGTTTATCAAAGAGGATTTGCAAGAAAGCACCTTAATTTACTGCGCTATGGTATTCAGTTTGCTTTTGAAACACAAAATATGTTGACAGCAGAGTATTTTGTTTAAAATACACAATTTTATTGCACATACAAGAGGAAGATCAGGAAGAGGGGGTCATCGTGAGGGCTCACACACTGTCATGGGAAAGCTTAAGAAAATGCAGGGACAGGGCATTTTGCGCATAAACTGGTTAATTACTAAGTGTAGTATCATCCAGGATTGTATTTGGTGGCAACTGTACAGCCATAAGCAGTTGAAGGACGCCCTTGTGAGTTCAGTTGTTAAGCTCTAAACTGCTGTGAACAAAGCAGTGCGTGAATGCTCTGTGTGTGTGTGTCTGTGTGTACAAAATTAATGTCCAGATGAATGTTTGCGAAAAAAAACGTTGTTTGCTAAAATTGCTGTTTATCTACCAGTTGTGCTATGCTTTTACAAATATATTGTTTTCCCTTTGGGAAAAAAATCTTCAAAAAATCGTCACACTTAGTGACTTTTTTGTATATTTTGTTGACCTAAAAGTAACGTTTTTAACACTGATATTTGTTGATTAGGAGGGCAAGTGTGGCCTGAACGCTACAGAACACCTATGTAGATACTGAAATGATTGTCTGATATATTTTACATGTTGAAGTGTGCTGTTGGTATTAAGAAAGAGATTGAACCTTCTCAAATTTTTCTGGTTATCTTACTGTTCTCACTCTAAAGCTTCACATTGTGTTGTGCCAACAAAGCACTCTCCTGCACAATTTGTGCAATGGTAAATTTTGAAAAACTTTAACAACAATTCATTGGTGCCTACTGTATACGTTGTATATTGATACTCAACATTTAAAGAGACCAGTCATTAACGATGGATTGACAGGTCTGCTCTTAGGTTGCACTGGTTCACAAATGTATTGAGTGTTTACTGTGTGAGAGAGGAATCAGTTGTTTGTATTTCAGTGAGTATGCTGTATGTGTAAACTGCTTGTCAATGCCACGTAAGTGCACGCATTCGTATGCACACGTGTGTAAAGACTGAGACTGCAGCAAAACACTTCCATTTTGGATGAT
>VURO01005232.1:30899-50713 GCA_015108175.1 Pelvicachromis taeniatus | reverse complement strand
CTGTCAGTCTTCAATCAACTGTGTATCACATTGTCTCTTAATGTATTCTTAATACAATCTGTACTTTCTCTGCGAAATCCCAGCGAGCAAGCTGTGTGTCCAGACAGTTCATCAGCTTGTTTTCCAGTGATATCCTTCAAGTGCTTCAGTTGTTGCTACATTCAAATTTTGTCTGTCCAACCATCCAAAAACATAGCATTCAAATTAGTTTTTATATTCCTTTGTTTTTCACATTCATTTTCATTCCCCTGCTTATTGCTGTAATTTATCCAGAACTGTTATAACGATTCATTCCCAGCTCGTACATCTGTCCATCTGTTGAAATAGCCACTCAGCCAAGTGTATGCTGTCTGATATCCAGAGTGACAAAGCTTCATCTGTCTGCAGCAGATTTGTTATTGAAAAACACTGTCCTCACTGTCAGGCAAAACGTAATCTCAAATTAGCCAGTAAATACTGGTTTCTGTAGATTATACGTTCTTCCTCCCAAGCAGTCAAGAAAGTTTGTCCTCTTCTTCCTCTTTAGCACATTTCCTTTTTTTCTACCTGGTCATCTGTGTATTTTACAGGGCTCAGGATTGGTTACTGTGGAAAATGTGTCATTCACAGGCCATCTTTTCTGGTCAGAAAAGATCACCTTCTGAATTTAAACTTAAGCTCAGTGCACACCCACATGCTTTACTCTACAACATCTTGGGTCCCCTGAAATATAATCCACTGCTGTACCTGCTGCCCAGAAGGGCAGTTGTGGCTTTTTCAACTCTTAGAGCTTAGAGCCACCAGAAACACTTCTTGCGCAGTTTCTTGACCCGTGCCTTGGTACTGGGGCGACTGGAGGATGTCGGGGCTGGCGTCGGCTTGGTCAGAGTTGGTGCAGGCACATCATATTCCCCCTCTAGGGCCTCTATAACCCCCTGGAAACGTCCCTCCTGCTGTCTAAAATCATGCTCCACACTGGAGGAGAGAGAGAAATAGAGGAGCCAGTTGAAGAGGAAGGAGACAAAGATGAGAGAGAAACATTATAAGCATGCTTTAGAGACTGAGCTGATATAAATCATGCCAGATTTTTTATGCAGTTCATTTCTCACAAAAAAGAATGAATGTAGGGGGTAAAAGGAAATGGTGAATAGCTGTGTAAAGCAATGGGAAGTCTATTGGACAGAAAGTGAGATTAAAAAGAGAGAGGTTTAGAGAAAGCTAAGCTAATGAGCTAATAAGAACCTTAAATACTGTCCATATTGCAGTTTTTATGGAGATTTAAACTCGTGTGTTCTTAATTTTGGTGTACGCATCTTCAGCCCACACACTCTTTCACACGGGCCTCAGCTCAGTACTCTTTTCACATCTATAGTATTCTTTTGCACCAGTAGATCACAGGCTGGTCAGATGAGAGGAGTGGGAGGAGAGTGAAAAAGAGAGCAGGAAAGGCGAAGAGCATTTGCACAATGGAGGAGCTAAAAGAAGGAGCAAGGGAGGAACTTTTTTGCTCTTCAATGTTCAAAGCAGACCCTCGTGGCTTACTTTTTCTATGCTCTCATTCCCCCTCCACCCCTCATCTTGCTTGTGCTCTTTTTCACTCACCATCTCTCTGAAGTGTCCATCGCTGCAGGTCATAGTGTAGCAGACTCTGAGTTTCTCCCTCCATTTGGTAACTTTGTGTGTGTGCGTGTGTGTGTGCGCGTGTGTGTGGGTGCTGAGCTGGATTATATGGGTGGAGCTACATAGGCTCTGGCATCTGGAGTTAATGAGGCACATGATGAGGCAGGGAGAGTGGAGACAACTACCAGTCCTTCCCACTTTTTGTATGCCAACAAACACGCACACCCATGCACACACACACCCATGCGTACACACAAAAACATATAATATACAAACACAGACGTGCTCCCCTGCCATCTCCATACATCTCCCTCAAAAGCCCACGGCTGAGTGAGAGTGAAAGAGAAACATTCAGGGAAGAAAGAAAAGAGACAGAATCTTTGGGGAGATGGAAGGATGGCTAAATGAAAGAAAGGCGACCTTTAATAAAGCGGGGCAGAGAGGTCACTGCATAGTGAAAGAGGAAACAAAAAAAAGACAGGGAAGTAAAGAAGGACAAGATGAGTGCCACTAGAGATATGAAGAGGGGAGGGCAGCAAGGTCTTGGCTAACCGAGAAAGCGCACAGCGATGGGGGAGATGGAATGAGTGAATATAGGAGAAAGTAAAAGCTCGGGTGGGCACAGAGGAATGGAGATGGCCGCATGAATAATTGATAAAGAAGATCTACCGAGACACATATACACAAACAAAGCCACACAGCATACAGATGAAGAAAGATAAAGTACGGCACCTGCCCCACATCCACTTACTGTACAGTCTGTCTCGTTTTAGAAACTAAAGCTTTTTCTATGTCAGGTCTCTCTATAGCTCCCCTTGTCTTAAAACCTCAGTATAGCTCTCTATCTCTCTCTACCCATACCTACTTTACTCCCTCACTATTGTTCATGGGATTACTGCATAGTTGGGAAAGCTGCTATTCTTAATTCGTTGTGTAAGCTGTCACCTTCAGCATCTTTTCCGTGCATGTATGACTGCGTGCCACGGCGTCTTTCATCCCTGTGAAACTCAAAACCTTTATTATGTTTGAGGTATAACATGTGGAGATCAGGGTTAAAGTTTTGGTTTGTTTGCTGAATACATCAGTTTAAATTTTAGACTTGTGTGTATATTAGAATACTTTTAGTTTGTAGGTGCGCATATGTGTTTTGTTCTGCTTGTTTCAGCTGTTTAAGCTTTGGGAGGACAAACAGAGGAGCTGTCAGAAGTTCCTCTCCCTCTTGTCTCTCATTGTAAAGATTAATTAGAACAGACGATGGCAAAAACATCTTCAGGCAGTCAGCCCACGTCAAAAGCTCTTTTTTTCACCACAGATCATTAGGATGAATGTTTTAGTCCCACACGTAATTCATCCTCTGCCTGGGTGTCTCTTATGCCATCTCCCGTCCTCTTTACCCAGAGTCCTCTGGAGTTTTGATAAGGCCATTATTGTCCAATCAAACAAACAGAGCTCGTGTAGTTGTGACTGCTCTGTATATGTCACAATAAAGATGCTGATTTTCTTTTTTTCCACCCCTGTTTTTGAAACAAACTCATACTGACACAGGAAGAAAAATTACTAGGCAGGAGAATCTGCTTTTCAGTCCAAGTCATTAAACATATTTCAAATAGCATGAAATATAATCTTTTTTTTCTTCTTCTTCTTTTTGTAATGTGTACACACATGAATCAAATAAATGCTGATTTCCCTTTGAACTGGATTAATGATCATGTTTGTATTTGCATGTGTGCAATTAAGACAATAAGAAAGTGGAGCAGGAGAGAAAATCTTAGAAGCTGAGAAGAGAGAAAGGTGGACTATAATGAAGAGACAAGTGCATGCACCAGAGACCAGGATCGTTCCCGTCATGTAAAGTATCTTCCCAAAATATTCGATAGCCTCACATTTTGAAAACTTCCATGTCTGGCTAATGTTAGACATTGTATAACTATGTAATGACACATTTCTTTGTGCAGTGTATGCTACTAGACTACTGAGGAGGTCTATGTGTAGTACAAGACGATAATAGTACGTTTTGTTCTGTAAACACTAATTTTCTCCTAATTTCATAAACCACTAATATCTAGGTTTAGAGCGTACAGTTGTTCCGTTTGTCTCCTCGTCAGTTCCATCAAGTTTTCACAGACTGTGTGGAAACGCTGCTGAAAGTGCTTATTTAGTCAAACAATTCAAATTCATTTTTGAGAGTGTTTATGTTTTTCTGCTTAAGTGAATTGATGCATAATGCCGAGGTTGTCTTGTCATTAAAGCATTTGCAGTAATTAATCAGGCTGTTGTATAATTGCTGTCAGTGATTTGCAAGTCTAACGTCAAATGCCTTGTTTTCTCTTAAAAGCAGTCCCCATTTAAAATGTTTCACCGTGTGGAAGATGATTCTTTACTGTGTGAACAAAGGAGCTTGCATATAAGTGCATCTCACTATGTAAAGTAGGGGGGAAAATCTATGTGTGTATACATGTGTGGATATGGATGAGTCTGTTACCATGTGGCAGCCTTTCCCCCTTGGTGCTCATTGCTACTTGCTGGGATAAGGATTTTGCTGTGTTAATTAGGATCAAGGGAACAAAAAATGAGATGAGGGGAAACAGAAAGCTGGATGCAAAGAAGAGATGAACTGACAGAGAGATGGAAAGTTAAAACAAGAGCGAGATGCAGAGGTGGGGGTGCTTTGAGGCAAGTAGCTTTGAGAGTTAAAGAGAACTGAAGAGGTAAAGACCCCGCAAAACGTGTCTTTATCCCCTCGAGGCCTGCAAGGGAGATTTGTATGTGATTGTAAACAAGCAGAATTGACTTCAAGCCTAGCTTTGGTCTGTAAATACTTCTTTTCTTTTAGTTTTATCCATGAAGCTACATGCAACCTACATTTCCAGCTTATGTGAGGAGTGCAGAGAAAGAGTAGAGGGTGGAAGTGGGGCACACTGAGGTGATTAGAGCTTTGGCGATTGACAGACAGAATGAGGCACAGATGTAGACAGGAGTTTGTTTTAAAAAAAAGACGAAATGACAGAGATTTTGGTGGCATGTAATGGAAATGTTTATGTGAACATTTGTGAAAGAGAAGGAATATGTGGAGCTAACGAGAGGATTAAAGTACAGTGTGTGATAAGAGGCAGTGCAGTTCTGTACGTTGCTGAGGATCTAAGAATGCAGTTAGTTATTTAGGTCAGTCACACAAGAGATGACTGGACTGATCATTTAGATGTTGAATTAATATCCTTGTTTGCACAGAACATTCTTTTATGTGTAAATATCCTCCCTTGGTTGAGCATCTTTTACTAATCTTTTAAAATACAGCAAGTATTAATTTTAATATTCATAAGAGGAATCACTCTTAGTCTCTTTTCTCTTTTAATAGTGTATTGTATGAGTAGTACAATAATCAGAGTGGAAGAAAAGGGCAGCGACAGCAGGGTGTCAGGAAGAAAGGGTAATGAAAGAAAAAAAGCTGAATAAGTGATAAAAACCTGGAAAGGCCGAAGAAATAACAATGGGAAATTGTATCCTACGAGAGGCATGCAGTTTTACAGAAGTTTCATGGCTATTTCTAAAGCTCCGGGTAGGAATTAACTCTCATTGGTGTGTTATATAATACTGTAAGCTCATTATCTTTATTAGGTTACCTGTAGATGATGCAGGCTGTCTTTTGGCAGGTGGGGCAGTTGTTTATGTCCTGACCAGTTCTGTATGAGCTGCGACTGCAGAAACAACAAATGTAAAACATTTACACACATGAAAGCAGTTTGACTGAACAGAGCCGTGAATGCTGATGGCAGTTACACGTCTGCTTTTTCATTTTTGCTGTAGCGTTTTGTTTGGTAATGATCTAAAAAAAATTATATTTGCACATACAGTGCATGCTTTGTTTGTTATAATCCGCTTAAGAAAACCACTCTGATATATTTATGATTGCTTTAATCATTAGCATATATAATTTTTAGATAAGCTACTTCAACAAAAAAAGAAAAATAAAACCTGCCAAGATTCAGCAATATTCATTTTTTAATAGGCAAAGAACATGTTGCACAAACAGCAGGCCGGGCTTTTCGTGGTAGTGTCACACTGGTGTCAGAATTGTTATTTCTCTCTACATGGACACGTACCCAGTGCAGCAACAACAGACATGCTGTGTACATGTTGTCAAAGGGCACAAAATAGTTGTGATGTTTAGTGCATACAATGTGCCCCAGTAACACTATTCACAGCATTACCAGGATTGCCCCAAAGGTTGAATACCTGCCTGTTTGCTATTCTACACAGAAAAAAAATATTTGCAGCAACTGTCTTGGTACATCAAGTTTGGAGCCGCACGTCACATGGTACAAATATTATTAACTTAAATTAGAGGCTTAGTGAAAGTGAGCTCATTGTCTTTCATTTTAGACGCTTAGTTTGAATAGCAGAGTACACATGCCAGCTGCATCAAGGCTAAACAAGACTAAAGAGACTACGGAGCCAAGGACACTGTTTACATGTTGGAAAATAAGCTGGAATTTTAAAAAATCTGTTAGGCTTGCACTGTCTGCTTTGCAATTAAAATACTTTATTTTGCCAAGGTATTTTGGCCGGCCTTCAGTTGAGCCGTTTAGAGAAAAGAGTAACTGATTTATGTCGATAAAATTGACATTTTAATTACATGGAGTGAGACTGTGTAACTGGCATCATTTTTCTCCCCCACCAGTCTTTATCAAAGACAACAACAACAGCATGAGAAGACAAGTTTTTGCTTCAGGAGAGAAACTAGACAAGGAGCTGAGCACAGCGACAACCTTTTAGCTCAGCCGACACTTTTATCACAGCAGCCCACTTAGAGTCCTTTCATTTCTGGCACAGCACCAGATTCATGCAGTCCCTCTCTTACTTGCTGCTTCTCTTAATGCTCATTCTTTTAATGTCTTTCTATTTTTCAATAGCTATCTTTCACCCTCTCTCTTCTGTATGACTTTCTGTCTGTCTGTTTTTCTCTCACTCTTAGCATGATACATGGGCACCCTCCCAAAAAAGCCTTTACGCACAACAGAAGCATGAATGCATATTATACAGCAACAAAGATGGAGTAAGACAGCTTGAACACTGATTTAATGTGTCTCATTGTGCAGCTTAAAGATTAATTGCAAGGTAATCTAATAGGGATTAGACTGCAGCCATAGACATCTGTTAACCCTGGACACAAAGAAGCAGGGATGGGTGAGAGAGGGAGTTTAGGTGATGATGGAGAATCATCAGTTTTAGGATAGTTGAGAGGTAATGGGTATGGGTGGAAAGGTGCAGGCTTTAACTTAAAGGTGAAAAGATGAAATTGAGGAGGGTGGTGAAGAGGTGAAGCATAGGAAGCATTAGGTGGGGAAACAAAACAGTATGACAGCAAAGATCTGACAGCAGGGAAGAGTGATGGACAGGTTGTTGGGAGAGGAGAAGGGGGAAGATGAGAAGGCACAGGAGTCATTCACAGTTGTTAGTTACAGATAGGATTCATACTTTACGGTGAAGTGTGTAAAGAAAGATAAGGAGTGGGAAGGTATTAATTAAAAATGGAGCAAAGAGAGGTGTGAGGCTGATGGTGGAGAGAGGGATAAATTACTAAAAGCGGGTTAAGAAGCAGTGGAGAAGAGGGAGGATTTTTGAAAGACCAGCTGTTATGTGTAGAAGGAAGAGAAAGAGAATGTGGCCTGAGAGGAGGAAATTAAGAATCAAAGATTTAGCAAGGGGAGAGAAAGAGTAAGTGATTAGTTCTGTTTGCTTAGTAGTAGTGTCTGTTTGGGGCTACATGCTCTCAAACTCAAAGGAAGTGCAAGAAAGCCAACGCTGACCAGCTGCTGGTTGGTATCAACTCTCTCCACACATGCGTACACACATTGGATCTTCACACAGGTAGCATTTAAAAATCTAATATACTGTCTTGAAAGCCTGCCAGCTATAAAAACTTAAATATACTCTGTTATTAATCTCTTTCATTCATAGTGCATCCTCTCTTCTACCCTTTTTTCTCATCTTTATCACCTCCCTCTTGCTTAAACATTTGCTCATGCAGTGAATACCTCTACCACTCCTTTTATATGTGTTATCTCTTTTTATCACTCCCCTTTTTCATTCCCTGTCCTGACATCTATGTCTCTTCATGTCACACTTTATTCTCAGATTATCCTCTTCCTGTCCTTCTTACCTTCTTCCATTCCCCTATTTCCCCTTCTCCCTTCATGTTATTTTCCTCCCTAAGTCCCTTCTCTCACCCTTCACTGAAGGCTTTACTCTTCTCCAAGTCTTGAATCACGTTGAGAAGCACCTTTATCTTCTCCTGATTGGACAGCAGGTTCTCCTCCACACTCTGCAGCTGCTTCTCCAATCCACGTGGTGCTTGTACTGCATGTCCATCCAGAAGTCCTCCCGGTGCCCCATTGCATTGTGCTTTCATATGAGTCTTACAAGGCAGAGTGTGGTCATCGAATGATTTGCTCTTCTGATTTGTGTAGTCCTTGAGTTTGATCCGTTCTAAGGATCGTTTGGGTACATTTGTGGTCTCCTGGGTTTCGTTTTGCGCTACAGATATGGCTGGTTTGGACTGAGTGGATACAGGACAATTTTTTGGTGGAAGAGGTGGGGTGGTGCTAGATTTTGAGTTACTGTGACAGGAAGGAGCTGGAGACTTCAAAGCAATATGGGCTACTGTGTTCTGATGTGACTCTTCATCAATGCGTTTGCCATGAGCCACAACTTCACTCTGTTCGTCATTTGAGTGGGGCTTTATTACCTCTAAAGTTGGCGTGTGTGTTTGTTGTGTATGCGTGTCAGCTGTGGTCCTATCTGTGTTGCTTTGTGTATCTGTTGTTTGCGTGGCTGAGTCCTTGTAAGAGGTAAAATCTGCAGAGTGTGGCCTCGTCTGCTGCTGTGAATCTTTGGCTTTGTTCTGAGTGTGTGTTGCATGGTTTGAGTGTGAACTGTGCGCTTTTGGTATAGTGTGCGACAGCTGTGATAATTGAGTAGTCTTTACTGATGTGTGTTGCTGAGTGTTGGCTGTCTCTGTTTTTTTGGTGCAAGACTGAAAGTTCATAGCAGCAGAGTCTTTTCTTGACTGATTGGGAGCCACAGGCGGTTTCCGTGGCGGATTAGGTAAAGTCTGGCTAGCTGTTATTTGATTAACTGCCCTCCTGCGACATGCACCGGTGCACGGCGAAATCTGAGATCGTCTCCTCCCACATGTCCCACAAAGACGAGGTGGAGAAGTCGTCATTACTCTGCAGGGCCGAGGTGGGGTGGCGTGCACGGTTGTACAAGCACTCCCTGTCTTTAATACCGTGCGATGGCCCTCCCCTCGTAGAGACTGCACCCTTCTCCTCTCTGGCTCCTGGGCTGGCTCCTTACCTTCTGTGGCTTCACTGCAAACCCCTCCCACCACATCAGAGGCTACCACACTGCCATTTGTGTACCGAGCTGTCCTTTTACCTCTCGTGTCCTTTGGGTTTGTCCGTATGTTTTTGATCTGGCAGTAAACTCCACTGCCTGATCCCTGTGACCCCATGTCGTCCTGTGTCAGGCTGTTGATCTCGTTTTGAGATGTCTCTTTTGACACCGGCAGACTGTTGCTGTCACTTCTGATAACTCCCCCTGCCTCTTCTGTTGTTGTTGTTTTGTCTGTTGCCATGGTGAGGAGCCGAGGTGTGTTGGTTGGTTGGCTGCTGTGGCGTTTGATGGAGGGGAGAGTCCGAAGTCTGGGAGATGTCTGCACCCCGACACTGCACAGTGGGCCCCATCGCCCCCCCGCCAGGGGAACTCCCAGTGCAGGGACTGGATTTGTTGGGTCAGCCACCCTCCTGCCCATACTCCTCTGCAGGCTTGTTCAGCCCCCTGAGGAGCTGAAAGGGATGGAGGCAAGCAGTGACATCAGCTGCCAGCAAGATTAGATCTAAGCGCAATCCAGGATGTCTCCAGCTCTTGTTTACCCAAATTAATTTATGTGAAAGAGTTTTTAGGGAGCTGGAGACAGGAATTCAATATCCAATAAAGCTGTAGACTCTCAACTTTCTTCCATTAATGATCTTATTACTTGAGCTATTTCCGATTGGACGTCACTTTCAAAGCTTTTCTCAGTTTCCAACCAGTGGCCCGGAGATGATGAGTTGGACTGCTTTTTTGGACATTGCTGGTTTGTTCTGGAGATAGGAAAGAAATAAAGGCAATGAATGATAGAAACAAAGGTAGGAACAAGAGAAACTGGCAAGAAATAGTCAGAGTGGCAAGAAGACATAGACATTAGGCACGTAAAGCACCGTGTAAAAGCTTCGACCTCGACTGAGAGCACACACTGACCAGATCAATATAGGTCTATCAAGTTCTTATTACCCTAGTAGGTGGGTGAGAGTAACAGTGGCAAAACTTTAAATCCCATCAAGGAGAATGAAAAGAAAAGGCTATAGAATATGTTCAGGGTAGGTTATGGGCAATTGCATCTTTCTCTATAGAGTTGTGACTTTCATGCAAATCACAGGAGCTATAGATCTTGTGAATTTCAAACAGTACAACACATTTAAAATGATCTTTTCTTTACATTCCATAAAAGTTGATCATTTATCATGAAAGCAGTTTGGAATCTTTCAGATAACTTAAGATAATTTAATAATTTTGTGATGAACGCTATAACATTGTTCCATGTTTAATGTTGTTTTTTGTCCACTAACCTAGACAGACATTGTGCCCTTTGGTCTATTTTAAATGTTTTTGTACTTGATCTTTTTAAAGGCTGGAAATTTAATGTTAATGATTCAATTCTGTTAACGTCTTATCTTTGTTTTGTGTTATTTTGCTTAGTCTAGAATTTTTGGATTGATTGGGAGGGAAGCAAAATTAGCCATTTAGTCTTAATCATTTCAGATCACTGACTCAGTGTAATTCAGTGGTGCACTGTGTCACTGCGATTAGTTCATGAAACTGGGCCAGAATTCTATTATATTTACTTTTTTTTTCATATCAGGATTTTGGGCTATTGCAGAAAATATGGGCAGGGTACATCAAAAAGAAAAAGACAGATAAGGAAGAAAAAAGGGCATTATTTAAATAACTTACCCAACTGGTGCTATATTTAAGAGCATGGAAAAGTGGCTGCAGTCACATTTGTCTGGTATATTTTCGTTTTAGCTAATGGAGCTATGCTAATTTGAGCTAATGTAATTGCACACAGTTTGGCTCTTGAGGGTAACTGGCAGTGCAGTGCTTTTGCTGTCTGCACAGAATTCAAGCAACAATACATTTTAGACTTGTTGCGGATCCAGCTCATATATTGTAGAAAATTTCTTTTTGTCCGCCTGTGTTTAAAAAGTCAGTCACCGTCCACCTTTGATCCCTCGGTGCCACACACAAAGCTGGTCTGCAGCTGGTGCGAGGTAATTTGTCCATGAAATTAGGCTGGTGTGTGTATCTAGGCTGAAATCTTTGTGTCTTCATCAGTATTTTTTTTTTTCTTCTTCACAAACAATGTTGTCACTCTAATTCAGCCTGTGTGGGGTGTAAAAGCTGGCTGCATACACACAGAAACAGATACACACACATAATCAAACACACATAGGGAAGATGAATGGCTTAGTTTACACCAGCTGGTGCAACATGTCACACAGATGCTTGCTGTATACGGTCAAGAGTGGGAAAACTACACGAGATATATATATAAAGAGAGTGAGAGAGAAGGAAAGAAATCAACTATAGCCATGTTCACCTAATAGTGTAAGAACCCATGAGACTACGAACAAAAAAGATCTTTTATTGTTTCATTATTGTAAAGAATTCTATCTCAGGGTTTTGAGAAGTTCTCAAACAGCCTGGCAGCTCGGGCACTGTAGCAGGTAAAAATATGTTCTCACCAGTGGACGGGTAACACATCCTAACTGCGGTGAACCTGACTGCTACTCTAATATTTCATATGTATTCAGAAAGAGAGGCATGTACCCATTCTCTCATACCAATGGCCTGTCATGACCTAAGCCTAATACCCCATGCTGTTTTGACTGCACGAGGAGAATAAAAATTGACATCTTAGCCATTTTTTTCTCTCTTCCCCGACAGCAAGTGTAATTAAGGTTGTCAGACGCTTTGGATTTTCAGTTTTCATTTAAAAAAAATTAAATATTAATACTGATGCTGGTGGGCCTGCCCATGAGCTGAAGTGCAGAACAAGGAACAGTTCAAATTTAGACTGTTCAGCCTGCATCCTGCGTCTGAAACTTTCTAGACATAGTTGAGAGAACAATAAGTGTCACACAGTGCTCTGCATTGCTTGAGAGCTTTAGTGACAGTGGTGCTTTGAAATGTAAGGTTTCTGCGTAAGGCATTAAAGATCAAAGGATTTCTGTTTCAGTGACATATTGTTCCTACTTATATAAATATCCTGACAGTGTGTTTGGTTTGTGGAGTGCGACATTGCCAGGGAGGGGGGTCTCACATTATTGACAGCCCCGACAGCTTATTATTGTTTACTGTGCTAACTATGGTAATCAGTGTCCTGGAGTGGACGACAGAAGCTTGAACTTATATTTGATGCATCCATTTTTTATATACAACGCAGGGCACAGCTACTGGGTGAATGAGGAAAGGACTGAGATTCGTTTTTTGCAAGAACAAATTGCAGATGACGATGGCATTTCTGTGGTGAGAAACAGATGGAGAGGGTAAGCAAGAAGAAGAGAGCTAGTCGGTGTTTGAGTGTGGAAAAAAAATAGAGAAAGGAGTGCATATGTGCATGCATATGTCCCCATTTGTGTGTTTGATTGTGTATAAGAGCTGTCGAGCAGCTTGTCTTGGGACTCAGACTGAGTGAACTAAAGGTAATTCCACTGCAGCTGACTTGCTTTTCCATCAGCAGCCTCATCAGACAGCAGAGCACCTGCTGCAAGTTATTTCTTTTTTTTTCTTTCTTTCTTACTTTCATCGTTTTTGTGTGTGTTCCTTTTTGAAGTCTGACTCTTCACCTCTGACCTACATGATGTCAGGCAGAAAGTGACACCATATCCTCAGAAATCCATCTCACAGTCCTGTCTATCTCAGGCTCTCTACCCCTCTCTTTTTCTCAATGACTTTCCCCTCTTTTAAATCTTGAAGGATAGCACTAACCTCCCATCCCTCTTTCATCACTTGCTGTGTTTGTTGTCACACTTTCCCACTCAGCACCCTCTCTTCCATCTCTGTCACGCAGCCTTTGATTTTCTCTGTGCTTCTCTCTCCTCCTCTTTGTTCTTTATATATAAACGTAGTCTCTCACCAACATTTCACCTCTGGCTGTGCAAAATAAACGGGGAGGAGAAAGGGAGGAAATATTGTCAGCTGGGGGATAAAGGGGTGGCAACTGAAGAGGATAACAGGGTAGACGCTGGCACAGGCAGGGCTGACAGGTGGCCAGGGGATGACGAGCGAGAGAACAGATGTATTAGAAGAATTGTGGACAAGATGAAGGACTCGCATGAACATTTGTATGTGTGGGTCAGCGGAAGAGATGTGAAGGCCTAATTTTCTATAGTTGGTTTAAATCTCCAGTCGGTTTCTTCTTTCATAATCTGAATTACTTTTTGAAAAGATAAAAGTAAAAGCAGAAAACTGGAGGAGGAGGAGGATGTGTGAAGAGACAAACATTAAAGGAGAAAAAAAATCATCTGGGATGCCACACACATTGCTTGCCAGTAATCAATGAACACTGCAAGTGTGCTTGAGCATCTGTCATCACGCACACAGACCATACTAACACACACAGCCTTTCAACACCGCAGGGAGTTTCTTGACAGGGCGCAGCCTTTATGAAATCTGTTTATACATGCAATGAGTTTAATTTGCCAGTCGGTGGGTTTGAGCTTTTAAAGAATTGTCTACGACACAAGCAGTCTCGGCAATGCCCTGCGTGTTTTTTACATGTGTCTGTGAATGAGTGCGCACCCACGCCTTTGCAGTGGTAACAGAGCGCTGAATGCTCCAGCGAATCGAGTCCCCTGTCGTTTCAAGGTGAGTCTCATTTTTCAACTGCCGATTGACGGGCCTTCTGTGTGTGTGTGTGTGTGTGAGTGTGTGAGTGTGTGTGTGCAAGCGTTTTTAGGGAGACTGAGAGTTGCTTTACTGCTCTGTAATCACACCACCCCTTTCAGTTACTATCTCTCACCCACTCACCACCAGAACAGAACAAACGCAGCACTTTATTGGCCCTTTGAGACGGGGCACACAGTGCATTTTGTGCAGTTCATTAGGCTTTTCTCCCTCCAGCCACCGTTGTCTGGGTTCAAGGCAACAAAAACATTTCTCTTTTATATATTGCTAAACTTCAACTTTCTAATACTACACCTCTGATTTAACATGTCTTTGCAACTTAAATGATAGGCAATGTGTTTTTGGTGCCACTGGTAGAGAAATCTATAATAACCTTTCAGCATATTGTAATTCAACGTGTCTGAGAGAAAACAGAGTCCTTCACTTTCTGTTAGCTTTGTTTTCAGGATTTTAACAAATCTACTCCTCGGAGAGAGACTTTGGTTGATCACAGATCTGTTCAGACAAGAAAAGTTGAATAAAGAGCAACATTGTAAGATGTAGCGTTGCAGTGGGTTTAGCACAGGACTTTCAGCTGGAAGAGTGGGCTCTAAATGTCACGTGAAGCTTAAAAGTCAACCTTACCCTATTTCTATTCCATTTGAAACACCTGCTGTTTAGTGTGGATGCCCTATGTCTGGTGGGAGGAACTTAGAACAGTGAGGTGAGAGCTGCAGGAGGAGGGCTCTGCATCTTCTTTCTTCTTTTTCTGCCTCCTGCAAATTTTATTCTATCAGAGACCTTTATGAGAAACAATTTCTGTATATTTCTTACAACTGCTATGTTGGACAGGAAGATACTTTTGAGAGATTTTATATTTTTGCACATATAAATCAAATAAAACACTTTGTAGTGGCATTTTTATGGGGTAACTGCAGACGATAGAATTGCCACACCTGCCATTTAAATATGTGAGCACGTAGTAAGACCATCTCTCTGAATCTTTGCTACAATAAGCAGACAAGCTATCAAGCAAGATACTAAGCTCCCCTCAAAGAATTGAAATATAATATAAGTACATTCAGTATCTTGCATTCCTTTTATTACTTTGCCACAGTCTTCCTTTTTTTCCAGTTACTTTTCTTCAAAATGCAGGAGATGGGGGAAAAAAACAGATCGATATTTAGTACGAGTGCCCTTGTCTCTAAAATCACACCAGTTCTCATTGGTTAACATTTTTCAAAGCAGTTAGCTTGTTCCAAGCATCCTAGAGACTTTGCCACAGTTCATCTGTGGATTTGGGCTGTCTTACTGTGCTCTGTCTCCTCGTTTAATCCCAGGCTGACTCCATGATGCTGAGATCAGTTCTCTGTGGGGGGTGTCTGTGGCAGGACTCTTCTTTAGCTTTGTGACAATACCATTTGATGCCCAGTACCCTATATATTTTCTGTTTATATCCACATGTAAGTCAAATTCGATATGCTGATATACATTCTGTCTCTCTTTGTGTTCGTTTGCATTTTTAATCAGTGATTTCACCTTTGTTAAGTGCCCCAGTATAACACTTCTATAACACTTAAATCATAGAAAAATGAATCCGGTATTAATCATTAAAATAAAAAAGGACATATACACAGCTGGTTCTGCAGCCTTTGTCATTCTGCATTTTAATTGAGAGCAGCTGTATTTTTTTAGGAACAGTGCCCATAAATTAGCATCTCAACTGGAAAGAGAGAAGTCACAAAAAATAAATGTTCATACACAAAAAGCCAAACATTTCACTAAGCCAGCAAGTTAGGGTCTAAGTGAAGAATTGTTCTGGGAAGATTGTGCATAATATTAATGAGAGCGTAACTGAGATACTCAGGTGCCTCTTAAAGGTATGCTGTGCAAACCGTGGTCACTGTTGCACTCCAAGGAACACAGAAACGATGCAACCGAGGACTTAATTTGGATTTTTATAGACAAACTCAAGTCCCAACCATTTTACAAACAACAGGAAAATGGAAAACGCTCTGCGGCGCCCTGTGTACTGAATGTTCATGAAAAATTTACGTTGGACAAACTCTGTGTAACTGTGTACATGTCGTTTGCATTTGTGTGTGTGTGTTTTTGTTTCTGCATGTTTGGAATCAGATGCATAAATTAAGCAGAAGCAGAAAATAAATTAAACAGAGAACTGAGAGGTAGACTTGCCCGTACGTCTGTCTAAGAAGAAACTCAGATAAGGCAAACAATGTCACTAATTGAAAGTAAATCTGAAGGGTTTTAGTCTGTTCAGTGCATGAACACTGTAAACAGACACTGTAAGTCATTACAGTCTTTTTTCCTTCTCAGGGACCCCCTCCAGTAGAGGAAAGGAAGAGACAAGATTCTGAATCTAAATTAAGTTTCACACTCATTTGCACTTTTACACGTGTGAATTCATTGATTGAGGACCTGTTTAAACGTGTCTACCTTCAGTCGTGGTGCGACCCCAATCAAAAGGCATGATGACACAAAGTGGAAAAAACAAAAATGAACTCATAACAATGGATTTTGTTAAAAAACTTGTAGCCCTTTCAGCCCCTACTCCTCGTGTATGTGACAACAAATAGGAAATAATTCAAAGCAATGTTCTTTTCCAGTCAGGAACACCCCAGAGGAAAAAAAAAAGTCAATTCGGGTTTAATGCTTTAAGCTTATTTATAACCTGTTAGGAACCTATAATAAGAAAAGGGCTGCAATACATTATAGACCAAGAGCACATTATTGACAAATCCATCTGGCGATTTAATTCATTTGTTTTGTTGTTTGCTGGAGTAATGTTTGCTGGTTGAGCAGCGGGGCAGAGAAACCAAAGGAAAACGGCATATTTATGAGATATTTAGCACCAAATACTTGATAATAGGAGATAAACACGATAGAGGGGAAAACTAGACCCAGTCAGTCAAGAGGGGAAAGCAAAGTGTTTGAGTTAGGGGAGACACCACAGATGCACTACTACATAAAAATCTTATCAGTGTGGCTAATAGGGTGTGATATCGTCAGGGGTTTACGTTTTTGCTTTTACTGTGTACTCTTCTCTCTCTGTGAGCATTTTTTTTTTTTTTATCCAGTCACATTTCTATTCCCCTTGGTCACCTGTCGTCATCCTGATTACTACCTTTCCTCTTTATACTCTTATCATCTCATTCTTCTCTTCGATATCACTCATGCTGTCTGCATGTCCCATCCAATATCTCCATCATTAACCCCTAATCTATTCCTCCTCCTCTCATCTCTTCATCCTGTTGCCCCTGCTGCCCTCACTCCTTTTCACACATCCATCTTCCCGCCATTCTGACTTTCGTGTCCTTTTGTCTTTCACCGCATCTCATCTCTTTCTCATCAATTGTTCACAGTGTGTCTGGTTAGCAGAGCATCTAAAGTGTCAGTGACATGCACGCGCCGATGCACTGACAGATGTACACACACCCACACACACACATCATGTGTGCACACCAGTACATACTTCTTTGGATTCCTCTTTCTGTCTTCCCGTCGACTGACTGAACCTTTATTTCTTTCTCTTCATCATCTGTCACCCTGCAGACATTGAATGTGATAAAAGTCAATGTCGTTTCAAGCCATAACCTACTGATTAAGTTTTCCCAGTGTATAATTGTAGATGTACTTCCTGTACTAAAGTTTTTTCCAATATGTGAACCTGGATTTGTGCGTTTACTACTAGACACATAAATTACTTTCTGTATAAGTCAATACAAGTTAGAAGTTATTGCCAAATAAATTAAGTCCAACTCAGGAGTGTTACAAACAAATCAGGCCTAGACATATGCAAAGAAAACATGTTTATATATAAATAAATAATATGAATTAATAAAGTACATTGTTGAAAATATTCAAGGATCTTTGAGAACGATTTCATTAGTCCTGAATCAAATTCCTGCCAACACACACATCAGCTATTCATTATTATTTTTCCCAGAATGAGAGCAGAGAAAAGCCTTAGCAATATTCTGGTGCATTCCTAATAACCACTACAGATTCTTTGTAAAGTGGCATGCTAAAATGTGGACACTCCTGAAAATATTGCATATTATGTTAAAGTGAAAAGAACTGCGCGCAACCGCTGCAGAAAACAGAGATAAAAATAGGGTTTTCTTCAAATTGGGATGTGGTTTTCTGTTTGTTTTTTTTTTCTTTCTGTGTATGAACTTTTCACAAACTGAAAATATGCTGTTCTGTCATGCGTAGGTCATCTTTGTGCTTTTAAGGTTTTATAGCATCAGCAGTTCATTAGACTTTCATTGACTCGATGGAAAGAATCATCATTGGGAGTCCAAAGTCATTCTCCTCTATTTCAAATTTCATGGTAACAGTGGGCTTGTTTAAGGAACTCACTTGTGATCTGAAAAGTTTCATTTTACTTTCAGTTATGAGTTTGAATGCTTTTTAGAAACCCAGTGCGCCCCTTTCCTTTAAACAGTGGATTTTGGCCCTTCATAAAAGACCCAAAGAGTCCCAGTTTGACTGTGACATATTTATTATTTCACTTTAGTTCAATAGGGCTTTTTTTTAAAGATAAGTTATTTTTCTTTAGTTATGCAAGTGCATTCCAATGTCAGTGGGTAATGATGTTAGAATAGTAATAGTGGTCTGAATATTGACAAAAATATCAAGAAGTTCTTTTCTAAAAATGAAGCACACCGAGAAGAGAAAGGCTATAAATGATTATTAAAAAACTTTCAGCTTGAAAATTCCACGTTTTGAAATATCAATAATGAAAATGCAAAATTTTTATAAAACTGCACATGCTTGGGCAGAAAGGAAAAGCAAAACCAACACATAGCAACAAAAGGCCTACAGGAAGGTGTAGCTGTAGCAGGAGTAGAAATGCACTGTTTCAATGTGCAGCAATGATGCACAAACAATACCTACACGGAGGAGGCAACAGTGAAAACATCCTTCAATCTCACAACAAATTCAGCAGCTTAAGTATGCAAAATAACATCTGAATAAGTCAGTCTCAATTTGGAAGGGAGTACCAAAGACAGATGGAGTTCAAATTGAGCTGTTTGGCTGCAGTTATCGAAGGCATGTGTGGAGAAAGAAAGGAGCCATTTGATGAAAAGAACACCTTGTTAGCTGGAATTACTCTTGTTTGGGGTTGTGCAGTAGCTGATGGCAGAGGAAGCACACATACATAGAGGGAGGAAGAGTTCAAATATTGTGCAAGCAGTCAGGAAAGTCAAACTGAAAACAGATTTCCTTTTCAGCAACAATAATCACTCACAACTGAGTACAATTAACTGTTTTTGGCTACACATCCCACACAGCAATCAAAGCGAGTAATATACATTTTATAAATGTATTCAACAAGTGTGGTTATTTTGCTATAGCTCTGTAGACATTTTGCTGTAGGATTAGAAACAACATTATTTTTCTTTCCATTTTTCTACTTGTTGATGTGTTTGTGCAAGTGAAAGACTGGACTGTGTGATAGTGTAACACGTACACACACACACATATAAATATACACACCCAGACTGTGATCCTGATTTATGTTCGAACTTATGAGGTTATATAAATTTTGCACACAGGTCACATAAATCCACGCTGTCTCAGTTTGAGATGTCTGTATACACATTTGATCGTTCTAATACAAACACGCGCATACACACAAACACAGATGCATGAGGTCAGCATTAGTGTATAAAGAGAAGGGTTATTGCTTTATAATCCCACATTAAAGCTACACTAGCTGTCCTGACGATTGGTTCAGAGGCTTTTAATATTAGTCGGACACCAAAGACACACACGTACGCCCATAAACACACAGGAATGTTTGGAATTGTTGTTAAAGGAGAACTTGTAATTAATATTGCATTGTGAAACACACACTGAAGCACAAACAGACGTATTCATGTGAATCAAATCCTACTGTGACAGATGGATGGGATTACTCACCTGCCACACACGCAGGCACACACACAAACACACACATGCGCGCGCAAACAGCATATCTGCTGTCGATACTGATGCAGTGGTCATACTACATTTTTTCCTTTTTTGCAAAAATACACTTATAAGGTTTCCATAAAATAGTTAGTCCATCAGTTAGCCCATCAGTGTGTGTGTGTGTGTGTGTGTGTGTGTGTGTGTGTGTGTGTGTGTGTGTGTGTGTGTGTGTGGCCTGTACAATAAACCGTTTATCCACAGGAGCAGGACAGCTGTGGGGTCAACTG
>VURO01005232.1:16767-30879 GCA_015108175.1 Pelvicachromis taeniatus | reverse complement strand
ATATACACACACACACACACACACACACACACACTTTTATCAGAAGACTGAGTCTGCAAGGAATGAAACATCCACCAAGCCAAAATTTGTGTGCTTTTTGATTGTTTGTTTGTATGTTTATCTCTGTAGCCCAGAGGTTTAACCTATGGATTTTTTTCCTGCACTCCAGTTAGCTCTCTGGTGCCTCCTTCCATAAAACCACAGTTACCTTCATTCAAAACCTTTGCCAGTCTTAAATCTTGAATGAGCATCTTTGAAAATAAAGTATTTGCCTTGGGCTATCAGACCAGAAACATTCTTCAGATGGTCATAACAGCGCGAGAAGAAAACATGTTAGGCTTTTATGCTATCACTCCCCTGTACACACACACAGACACACACTTAACTACATATCCACTCAATGTTATTTTTTAACAAATGTCTTTGCTCTTGCTTTCTTAGTCACTTACCTTTTCTTATCCCCTTTGAGCCGCATGCTTCTGTCTTGCCCTTGTTCTGTGTGTGTATCACTCGTGTGTGGTAGTCCTTTAGTGCTCAGTAGAGCTCTCCTCCGATTCTTTACCACTCTATCTCTCTCTCCGTCTCATTCTGTTGCTGCTGATTCTCGTATGCTCGCGGAGCCCAGTTGATCCTCCCTCCCTCTCTCGCTTTCTCTCTCGCTCTCTCCCTCTCTTTTTCACACACATACAAACACACACCCCTTCTCTCTCTCCCTCTTTCCCTGATCAATATTTCTACCTGCTTCTCTTTAGCTCTCATGTGCTTCTCAAATATTCTCACTCATTTGTTAAGTCATCCAGTGTCATGACTCGCTTTTTTTTTCTTTTTCTTTTTTTTTAACATTTCATCTCTATATTGGTGACAAATCCCGTGCCATGCCCTAAATTTTGTATCTATGTTTGTCTATGTGCCTACATTGACCCTGGCACGGTTGCAGTGAAACTTTGGCAGTGTACTCCCGGGAGTCAAGCCAGGACACAAACAAACACACATGCCTGGACACACAGAAGCACACACTCGTGCTTCTACCACTCACTTTATTTATATCTCTCTTTTTCTGTAAGAATAAAGTCTAGCATTGCCTTGCTAACTTGCTTTCTCTTTCTCTCAGTTTTGGTTATCTTTCGTTTTCTCCTTGTAGTTTCACCTCACTCTTCTATTTGAACTAGAATTTTTGGTCACTGTCCTCTCTCTTCTTTGCCCCACTTTCTCCTCTTCATGCCATTCTTTAGTGTTCTTTCATCCTCATTTTTCATACTCCCCTCATGCTCTGTATTTGGCTGTCCCACCACTCATCCTCCTTTAAGCTTATTGTCTTTCTTTCCCTGCTTCCATTCATATGAGCTGAGAATGACACTGCTTTCTTTCTTGTGGCAAATAAGGCAATTAGATAAAATGAAAAGAAAGTAAGATTAAACACCATATGACATCGGGTTTAAATTATGCGTAATGATGAATGCTTTGTCTTTTGAGCCTTCCAGGAATTGTGTGTGTGTGTGTGTGTGTGCGTGCGTGCGTGCGTACATGTGTGCGTGCGTGTGCATGCGTGTGTGTAAATTAATTTCTTCTTTTGTCGTGCATCAAGGAAGACAAGAATGTTTTACCATTTTTCACATCTTTTACTGACAGCTTTCAGATTTAGAATTCAGATTTAGGGATTGATTGTGTAAGGTTTCATTAGGATACACATTTGTTAGGCTGTTACCAGTTAAGAAATAAAGCTGCAGGGAATTTACAGATGTAATGCTTGTATGATAACATAAGGCAATGTAGAGCTTGATTCTCCATTCTAAGCAGTGATTGTCAGTGAAATACTTAAATTGAATATTTCTTTAAAACGCTGCGAGTTCGTGTGTTCCCATGGCGGTTGTTTGATGCAGTGTCCATATAAATGTCCCTCCTGACCCCTCCCCCATCTGAAAATAACTGGTGATGTATGCACCACTGCAAAGTGGTTGACTCACCTTGTGCTGTGTTTCAATTGACCTCTGGTGTGATGAGGTAAATGGTGTGTGTATGTGAGTGTGACAAATATAAATGTATTTATGCACATTGCATAAGCAGCAGTCACTGCGGTTGAACACATGAAGGCTTTTAAAAAATATTACACGTGTGCACGGAAACATGCGAGGGCCATAAATCATGAGATAGTTGTGCCAGAGCTTAGAGGTTGTGGTAATTTGATTTGGGAGTGGAGGATGAGAAGGGTATGAGGGTATATAGTGTGTGAGCTGCAGATCAGAGAAAACAAAACCCTGTCCTCTTTTTAATGCTGTAAATGTTTTATTTCACTGCATTTTTTCTCTGCTCTTCATTCACTTTCCCTTGACCTCCCCTCCTCTTCTCAATATGTTCACTCTTCCCTACTTGTGTTAACTGACTGTGGCTCTTTTTACATGAGTGGGAAATAGGCTGAAGACACATTGATCTGTTTTCTGAACAGTCAACAGGCGTACAGGTTTGCATGCACTGTGTAATGCACACAGATAGACACTCATGCTATCTCTCTCTGTTTCTCTGAGTTAGACAAACATGCAACCAATCCATCCTTACACACAACAGCTCTAATTACTGCTGCACACAATCAATCTCTTTTTTCACCCCCCCTTCCCCAACCACGTCCAACTGGCTCCCCACCCACCACCTCTCTACATTTCACCTCAGCCCACAGGTGTTGGAAAAAATGTGTCTGCATGTATTTGTGTGTAACAAGGAGGTCAGTGATGAGCATGTCACTGTGAGGGAGTACAGTAAGGAGTGCTGCAGGCATCCAGTGAGAATGTGTTTTTTAGGTGTTCTATTTTATTTTTTTTTAAATTATGAAAAATCACTCTTGAGAGCAGCGTAATGACTTCCCACCTAGGGGGATGTCACAAAAGGAACCAGAGAGGAGGGTAAAGGGGGAGATTGGTGAGGAGAGCACAAACGGGATATAGACTGCTGTGAAAGGCATCATTGGACCTGATGTGGAGTCATTTGAATGAATTGTTCTTATCATGTGCCCTCTGTTTTAAATTGAAACTCTAGATGACTTCCAGTGGATAGTCATCCACTAGTCTAGCCTAGTGTCTATATGTATATACTTTGGTTATTTGCACTGTAATAGGTGCAAACATGAAAGTAGATCAGTGTGTAGTCAGTGCACTACTCGATTCCCTGTGCCACACTATTGATTGGCAGTTCTGTCGATGTCAGAAACTGCTACTCGTGTAAAGATTAAACCCTAAAACCTTAAGCATTTAAATTGGGACTGTCACAGTTAATGCTTTAATTCTCTGTCTTAATTTAAAATTAATGATATGTTAATTATATTTAATTGCATCCATCGTCGTTCGACTGTTTATCCTGCTGGGCATCTCTTGGGCATAATGAACTTTAAACAAAATTCAAACTTACTGACACAGAGTCTATGTAACATTTATAAGACAGAAAAGCTCAAGCTTAAAAAAAATATGAGCAATCAAATTGGGATTGCCTACTTACAGGTACCACTATTAGTTAGAGTATTGACAGGGGCTGATGGCAGGGGCTACTAATATAATAATATAGTTATTAGATAGTATAATAATAATAATAATATAGATACAACAGTGTGCACACTAGGGTGGCTATAATGAGAGCTCAAGTGAGTCAGGTTTACAATTTTATGGACATTTCCATATTTTTTTGTTTGTTGTTCACTGTATTCCTATTTTTATTGTTCGCCTAGATACTACGGCTTTAGGTAAGGTAATGCAGTCCAACAGAAACTGGAAGAATATTTTAACTTTTTCCAAAATAAAGTTTGTCGTTAAATACACTGCCTCAATCTATTGAACAATCTGTTTTTCTTTTTGCCAACTGTCTTCTGAGAGAGGACAGCTGGCCTTCGATTACTGGTTTATGATTTTGCTGCTGTCATCTACCACACAAAACATAACATTAAGGACATTCAAATGCATTTTGAGGTTTCTCAATTATGGTGTT
This sequence comes from Pelvicachromis taeniatus, assembly GCA_015108175.1. Classification (NCBI taxonomy): domain Eukaryota; kingdom Metazoa; phylum Chordata; class Actinopteri; order Cichliformes; family Cichlidae; genus Pelvicachromis; species Pelvicachromis taeniatus. The sequence goes on along the minus strand of VURO01005232.1, from coordinate 26,913 downwards.
TTGTAAGCGATAACGTTAAATTAGCAACAGCACGAAATGATAACACCTTGGCAGCAGCTGTGGTTTACTCTGTATTCTTGCCTTAATCACAAGGTTGATGCTACAATCTGAGATGCTAGATAGCAAATGTCCAAGACAAGTGCCAGTCTACCTGCAGCCGAAGGGTAGAAAAGTATATTGTGTAGTGTTCCTTCCAGTGTAACAACTCTGTCTCCATGTCAGAGGTAATTTGTCATTTGTAGTGATAAAGTTACCAGTGTTGTGCTACAGTATGTCCATAAATGCACATATCTCTATTTCTTTGGGGACACTCGATCTTGCTGATCTGTAAAATGAAAGTAGCCGGAATTTAGGCTCAGAGAAGAGACTTCTACAAATAGACCTAAGACACAAGCCTGGATTGTAAATGGTGAGTCTTGTGGTGAAATCCTGATATTCACATGTTTAAGAAAAAACATCTCAGAAAAATCACTCCCTCTTTTTTTTTGTTGCATTAGATTAATTTGGTTAGCAAATAAAGCATGGACGCAAAACACACATCTTCATACATGTCTGCAAGCCTAAATTAGTTACAGATAATAATAATGTAAAACATATCTCCATTAAATCCTACTTGTATTCTGTTTGTTTTATGGCTTTACAATGGACCAACCAAGAACTCTGTCATTTGGTGGCTGAAATTCCACATGAAAATGAATAACTGTAAGCTATAAGCAGGTATAACATCTGGGTTCAGTTACTTATTCAAACTGGTAATTTGAGACTGTAAGTCTTCTCACTTTAGATGGCCTAATATCATCTGTTGTTGAGTAGATGATTGCTGACTGAGATCTAGCGCTGCTTTCACTATCAGTAAAAACATTTCATTTGATGCTGTCAACACAGTAATGACAGCAACACATTATCAGCCAGCAGATGATATGCAGTGAAAGTTATCAGGATACAAACTGCTTTGTCAGGTAACTGTTGTTTGGAAGCAAATCGGAAATTACAGCTGTAAATTTGTCACCAACAGCAGTGGCCAGAATAAGAGAATGGATAGACATATTAAAGGAAAGCAAACGATGGAGGAGGGAAAGGAGTCAAATCTCAGACCTTGGCAAAGTCTGTGCCGTGTTTTGCCAGTAATCTTTTAGCTGTTGTGTAAGGCCTTTGCCTCAACAAGCCCTGATCTCTCTCTCTCTCTGTCGTACAAAGTGTGATTGTCTGCAGTTTTATTATTATACACAACAAAAATATACCTTCCATACGTCTTTGCATGCAACACAATGTGTTGATGAAACACATTCATGTGTGAGGACGCAGGAGCATTTGATGGTTAGATATTTGGCCCTTTGAGCATTTGTGTCGTGTTTAGATGGCGTTAAAGGAGATTGAGAGCATTGCCCCTCAGAGAACACCAATTAGAGTGAAGTAGGGCAATATGACACGTGACCTACACTTCAAAACAGTAACATCCACATACACACCAGCGCAATAAACGCAAAACCAAAAATTTATGAGCTGTTGAGTAGTTTTCCTGAGTAAGTATGTGTGTGTGTGTGTCTGTGTGTGTGTGTGTGTCTGTGTGTGTTCCTAATCCTATTACTGATCAGGCAGTGCACTCTAAGGAGGCAAAAAAGGAAGAGCGGGGAGTGAAAAGAAATAGAGTTAATTGTGCTTCTTGATCCTGTCTGTTGATTTTTACCACTTTGGGGAGAGTTTCCTACTAAATTACATATATTAGTATATATGCATAATTTAAAGACTTGCCACAGCTGTCAATAACAGTGTTTTCTCATACTAAGGTTTACTTTCAGTGACAGGAGTTAATTTTTGTGACAGAGAAGTTGTTATTTAAGGACAAATTAATCATTGTTCCCTCATTTAAGTGTTTCTTCTAACACTTACTCTGTACTTAGGTGTCACACTAAACTGATCTCCCAGCACTTGTAAGAGGGAGACATAAGAGGAAAGAGAGATGTGAAAGAAGGGAAGCGAGATTAAAGAAGGAAGCGTGGTGATTGGGTCTCTGATGTCACTGGAGACGGTTGGGTGAAGGATGGGGGTAGTTATACCCTGAGCACTAACACACACACACACACACACACACACACACACACACACACACACACACACACACACACACACATGCACATCCAAGAACATACATTCTCAGTGAGATATTTATTAGCGACTAAGAAACAAAACACTGTAGGCACCCATATGTATGCTTTTTTATTTCATCATTCATTCCTTTCTTCTTCTTCTCCTCCCGCCTTTGGAGTCTGTTGGCAACCCCAAGGACTGCATGTTAAAAGTTTAGAAATGTGGCACAGCATTCAGGGACAGTCCCTGAATTCCGAGGGTGCTTTTAATTATGCTAACTTATGCATCCTCAAGTCCTCTCCCCTCCCAAGACCCTAAATTGTTTCTCCTTTGTCACAGTGAACAATCTTTCAAGTCCTTAATTGCATCTTGAGGAGAGAGAGAGCTTCTAAAAGGGCTGAGAGCGAGGAAACACATGTGTAAGCCGCAGAAGCCTTTTATCAAGTGCTGTGATGAATAAATGCTTCACCTCCTCATGTGACCACAAACTATGTGTACAGCTTTTTTACTCACATTTACTTTGTATCGTCATGTATAAGCATTAACAGGTAATATATAAGATGATACTGATTTACTGTAATCAAGTTGTGTATAAAAATCAATCCTATATATTCAAACAAAATGAATATGAAGAATAATTCACTTGCAAAGTGTTGTAGGACCACACAAAGTTACAGATTTGTATTCATTTGTTTTTTGTTTCTCTACTTTGGAATTGAAATGTACGTGTTCTAGCACAGCTATGTGGTATTTTACTGTTTAAGTAACAATAATGCAAGTAAATAAAAAGACTAAGGCATCATCTCAAAGAGCAGAAGATTATCATATAGTTGGTTTGACAGGTGATCCAGATTTGCAGCACATAACAGACTAACACAATGGAAGAAAGGTTTGATCATTTGGGAGCTTTGGCGTCTCTGTCCTTGCATTTCTTACACATCTGTCACCAGCATTGCTGCTATCTGGAGCTAAAAAACAACCAGCTTAATAAAAAACACCCCTATCGTTGTGTTTGAGGCTTGAGCAAGTTGCTCCGCCACTGGTTTAATGTTGCAAAGTTTAAAATATGTGATTGATTTTTTAAAAACATGAAGTACTGCTGAACTTTGTGGCTTATGATGAGACCTTTTGATTTTTATGAAAATGTTTTTGACGTTTTCCCCAAAGTTGCCACTGATAGGACCTAAACCCATGATGACCAAAGTTGAAGTATGAATTTTTGACATATTTTTTAGTCTGTCAATAGTCTGTCACAGTCAACTGAAATCAGCAGCAAACTTACAAATGTGGTAGTGAGGTCATATCTCAGCAATGCTCAGAGCTATTACATCCAAACGTAATGCACAGACTCGGGACCCCATTGTGAAGACTGTCTTTTTCCTATGAGTGCTTAAAGTCACGTTTCTAACACGATCACATTAAGTTGCCATGGTGACTGTGCCCTGCTGAACTGCTTGGCCCCTTCATTGCTGCTCGCAGCTATGTTTTAATGAAGTTTTAATGAAGTTTTAAGTTTTGTTTGCATACATGACTGCAAAAGTGTCGTTGCTTATTAGAATGCAGGCAAGCACAAACACAAACCCTGCCACTTTTGATCAAATTAAAGCTGTCATCGCATTAGATGCCATTCATCTTTCATCTTCAATTAGTCATCCATCATCCTTAATCTCTGTCTCGTGTCTCCTTTTCTGCCACCAACTCCGAAGTATAATTTCTCAGAAACCCCGGTGGCAGAAATACCTGTTCTGAATGTTTACTGAACTCAATGTAGCAGCAGAAGAATAGAGGATCATAAAAAAAATGTATACGTAGTATAACGAAACAAGGGCAGATAAGGCAAGACATGTTAGTGTTTACCAGTGTTTAAAGCAACACGTTCTCACTCCCACAGCGTAGCATACTACGCTATGTGACAAACGTGGGTGTGTTACGCTTTCGGCCACCCAACACGTTTCTGTGTTACACATTCGGAAACAGGAGGAAACATGAGAACCGTTTGGACTGAATCTACACATGTACATTTATTTTACTTTCTCATCATAATTTGCTTTAGAAAACACGATCTAACATGATTAAGGTTGTGGTTAAGGTTAGGGTTAGGGCTGGAATACACGGCTGGAACATGTGTTACTGCCGGGAGCGTCATTCTATTGGATTCCATCCACAACCCGGCGCGTATCACAGGGACCTTTCGCGTTCCCATGGGACGCCTCGGGACGTGACAAATCATTGGTATGTTACGCGTCGGGAGTGAGAAAGATCTCGTTTAAAGATGTTCTGGCCCTTTTGAAGCTCAGTGGTGTAATGATTATGTGGAGTGAGGATTTATTTACAGACACTTGAAGAAGTAAAGAACAAAAATGATTGAAAATGCAACATTAGTCCAGCTGGTGGAGAACATGGAGGAGGAGTGTAGATTGACCAAATTTGACTAAATCACTAAAGATTTTAACACTTTTAGGAACACCTATAATATGTTCAAACTTTAAAATAAATTCACATTTTATTTCATGCTAGTCATTATTCATGTTTTTTTCGAGTCAATGCAGATCAGTTTCCATATGTATTTTTTTATTCTCTGTTTTCTTCACCTTCACTGACCATTACCATCCTCAGTGCCTTTCCCCCTCTCAGCCTCTGGTTGTGGAAAGATCTGCTCTAAATTTTCCATGAATTTTCTTCTCTAATCCAGCTCGAGAGAGTTTTTCCTCAGTATAAGTACTTTTCACACAGATTTAAAGCTAACTTGGTTATAAAAAAAAAATAATTCTTTTTCATGCCTAGCCTCATCTTTCATGTCTGTCTTGCTCACAGAAGTCGCAGCTCCTTCTTCCACCTGCTCTGTTCCAGGACTCTGTTTTTTTTTCATCTTCTATCGCTGACTCTTACCAATACTAAACTCAGCGTGTGTCTATGTGTACTCAGCTTGGGCCATATTTGAAGTTAAGTGCATAAACTGATGAGTTAAATTTTTTTTAAAAACTAAACAAAATCTGTTTCCTTTTTGCTTAATGATTTTTATACAACATCACATGTTATCACACTATAAAGCCCCTTTGTGGTGATATTAAGGTTGAGCACATCACTGAAAGACATTTTGTCTGAACTGCTTTTTTTTTTTTTTTAAGTCAGTACCTTTTTTGATTAGTTGTTATCAGAAAGTCTGAATGGTTTAGTTCTGTTTTTGTTATTTGGAGTAATAGAGTAATTCAGAAGGTATTTCTTTTTAATCTCACCTTGTTCCACGATGTAAACTATAGCATGTAATTTAGAAACTACAGACACTGCCAGCCTTCTTGGCAATGGTTGGGTTTAGTTATAGTGATTATGATCATTTGTAAATACCACGGTGATGACGAGTTGTTGATGTACACAGTTTAATTTCTGTTTAGCTATGTCTCAGACTTAGTGCAGTACGGATAACCTTAAGTGACTCAAAAGTACCCTTCAATAGAGTGCTGACCTGTTCTGGGTGTACAGTAACACGCCCCTCACCTTATGAGACTGGAATAGTCTCCAGCCCCCAAGCAAAAGCTGAAATGGATAAGTGGTTCAGAAAATAGATGGATGTATGGATGGATGATTCAGAAGTCTTCGGCTTAAGATGTGTAGCTCTCAGGCTAAGAGTAATGGGTTATCGCTTTCTTTCTTTCTCTTTTTATACACTTTACCTCTGTAGTCGAGGGTTGTTGCCTGCATGACAGCTATTCTCAGTCAGATGGATGATCGACACTATTCTACATACATCGAAACCTTCAGTGGAACGACTGATCTTGTGGTAAGTACTTCACATACACATCTGCAGATGCCAGAAAACTGTTTTCTTTTTTTTTTTACCTTAAGTGTTTATTGAACCTTCTGGCAAATCAAAAAAAAGAAATTAAATATCAGTTTGAATATATGTGTTTTAATTTGTATCTTTTTTGCTATATCTGTCATTTTTGTGCAGCAAAATGTCTCATTTTCCTATCAAAGCATAAATGAAAGGTGACCCAAGACTTTTGCATATTGCTGTGTAGAACAGTTCTATATTCTCATTTGTCTCTTGTTCTTCTTCATTTTACTGCAGGACTTCCTAATGGAGTCCTTCCTCCTTTTCAAGGACTTGATTGGGAAACATGTGTATCCGTCTGACTGGATGGCCATGATCATGGTACAGAACAGGTAACATATTGTAAATATGTACATACACATACACAGAACCAGTTTCAAAGTCTTCTCTTGCATGGTTCTACATGTGTTTGCCAATGAGCTATGGCTTATGCATGAGAAAGAAAAAAAAGTCGACATCCACAGTGACTCGTTCATCCACATGAACCCACACAGGGATAAGTTAGCAATAGGAAAGCTGGGATCAAGGCTGCGATGATGAAAACGGCTGATGTGACAAATATGACTGTGTGTGAGCCGATGGAGTGAAAGCTATCTGTGTTTTTTGTGATGTAAGCTAAAGGGAGGCTAAAGCTGTGTCAGACGAAAAGGCAAATAGGAAAAATTGAAAATGAGGTACAGGAAAAGGCAGTTTGATAAGGAGTTTGCAGACTGGGGTTAGAATGAAGATGTGCAGATATAGAAAGAAAAGCCTATTTAAAAGAAAATGAAAGACGGAGGGGGAATGAGAAGGAATGGCATTTGGCTCTGTATAATGGTGATAGATAGACAGTGTGCAGAGGGAGCCTGAGAGTAGTTTTGCTACTTAACTTTAGAAATCCATAAGGCCACTGATACACCTGCACACTTTGTTAACTTGTGATCATAATCTATCACTGTGACAGAAGATTTGAATTGAATGCGATATTGCATTTTTTTGTCTGGAATAAAAGTTTAAAGCTGTGGCTTTAAGCTCTATAGCTGAATTCTTTGATAAACAAATAATAAGCTGCATTGTGGTTATTTAAAGAATCCCGTCCTTTTATTCTTTTTTACTCGTATTCCTCTTTTTGTGACATTAAGCTTGATCAAACACATCCACAGCAAAGTTTACTTTGTTGGCACGTCTTGTTTATTTTATTTTTTTTATATCTGTCCATTAGGGTGTTCCTAAGAGCCATCAATACATATGCTGACACTATGAAAGAAAAGTTCCTCAATAACGATGACTTTGAAGTCCAGGTAACTGTATTTATATGTGCAATATTTCCCAGCTTTGTCTCATATTGATGCCATCCTTCTTATTGTGTCTGAATCCCCTTTAACGCTGTCTTTCTCTGCATCCCCTCCCTTCCTCACTCTTCCTCACTGTCTAGTTGTGGAATAACTACTTCCACTTGGCAGTTGCGTTTATTACCCAGGAGTCCCTGCAGCTTCAGCATTTCTCACCAACCAAGAGGAACAAGATTCTGGCCAAGTGAGAGAAGAGCTATTTAATTTCCCAATTTACCACACCTACTCTCTCTACTGATTTGCGGTCTATTTTGGATTCCGTGTTTGCTGTATAGACTCCCACTACCTATTAAAAGTGTGTGTTACCTGTAGATAGGCATTTAATTTAGATGAAGTTGGGTAAGAGTAGTTGAGCATTATCTTTTCCACTCAGTAATAACAGTATTGATTAGGACACTGCTTCCAAACTAACAGGCTAATGTCTTCTTTTTTCTCTTTCTGTGTATTTTTCTTTCCTTATTGTCCCACACTGTGAATTCCAGATATGGAGATATGAGAAGGCTTATTGGCTTTGCAATTCGTGACATCTGGTATAAACTAGGTAAGAACTGTACTGTAAAGTGTCGAAGAGTCTGGGTTTTTCTTCTTCATAAACTATGGACAGAAAGGTTCATGAGTCAGCACTGTGAAACACTGACAAACATCAATCTGAATATATCAGTCCACTAAAACAACATCACAGTATTCTGTGGTGTGTACAGAAAAGGAGGGTTATATTCTGCACAGCGCTAAAGCTCTTGCTGTAGAACAAAAATACTTCTTGTATTTGCCAGACAGAGACGGTAGTGTTACCTGAGGGTGAGTGAAAAATGTTGTGTCTGCATATATGAGTAATTACGTGTGTTTATTTCTATGTGTGTGTTTTTTCAGGCAGTCATAAGATCTGTTTCATTCCCGGCATGGTGGGCCCCATTCTGGAGATGACTTTGATCCCTGAGGAAGAGCTGAGAAGGGCCACTATTCCCATCTTCTTTGACATGATCACCTGCGAACATGCACGTTCTGGAAACTTCAGCAAGGTACACATATACAGGAACACAAGCAAATAGTGCGCATACTAAACCTAAGACAGTTGAGCCATTTAAAAAGTAGTCGTGATACAAAAAATACTTATTAAAATTGTGCATATTGCATTAATGGATTGTGAACTTAACCTGAAGCCAGACTTTGATGCATTTGTATCTGTGAATACATGCTAAAATAAAAAAAAAGGAGAAAGAAAGCAGATCAAATAGAAAATCTATAACTCTGGCACACACACATTGTGCTCTCGCATTGATTTCCTGTAATGCAGCAGATAAAAGTAAAAGAGACACCTTAATTATGCTTGCATGCATAATTGATTTCCACTTGTGTTGTTCCCGTCTTTTGCTTCTTCATCTAGCTTTTGTCCCTCTTTGCTTTCTGCATTTTTCAGTTCTGTTCTTTCTGCTATTAATCAAGCTCTGAGTGATAAATGTCCTTTTGTTCTGATACAGAAAATGTTTTGCGTGTATGCACATAGCACTATTGTGAGGTGTTACCCAAGCAAGCACTTTGTTTTAAATACAAAAGGACAAACAAAGATCACTCATTAGGTAGGCAGGAAGAGGGAATCTGATGACTCAGTAGATAGTGATGCAAAGTTGTTTGATGATTAAAAGAATAAAAGATGTGATATTGGCATAGGAGCTTTGTAATTTGTTATCTGTCTGCCTTCTAAGGATGTTTGTATATTAAGAATAATATAAAATAGAATATAATAGTTAATTTTAAATAATAATAAAATCTTCTGCAGTTTGAGAATGAGATCATTCTGAAGTTGGACCATGAGGTGGAGGGTGGTGGAGGAGATGAACGATACATGCAGCTACTGGAAACCATGTAAGTATTAGTTATATGATTTTTCAGTATACACGATGCATTTCCTGCTAACTCTCATGAGCAGCATTTCGCACTTGGCTCTGATCTTCTGCCAGTACATTAATAGACAAACTGAATAACACTGAATAACAAGGTAAAACCCTCTCAGAGGTCTCTGATGATTAACTTGTGGAAGCATGTCTGCCAGATTGCTGGACTGTGCTGCTGAGAAACCCACGCTGAGGCCACAGGTGCAGCACTTTGTCTCCTTGGTGAAGGGGCTCCTCATTCGTCTCCTTGACTACCGCACCGTGATGAGCGATGACAGCCGCAACAACCGCATGAGCTGCACAGTCAATCTTCTCGTAAGTCCCACCTTCTCTGAAATGGCAAAGTTGCCAGCGCTTGGAAGTCTTGTTAGCATCATAAGCATTCTAGTGTCTACCTTGTGACTTACCTTGTGATTCTTGTAATATGCTGTTCCTTGTTGGTGTAGTGCCTCATAGCAAAGAGTTACTTATCTTTAATGTACGTATATCAACACCAATAAATCCATTAGTAACTGAAAGACTAATATAAGGTGAAATGTTGTACTATGTAGATCTGAGTAATCTGCTTTATACCAAAGCAGCCAAACTACTGAAGAGTTTATTATGTAACACTGATTTTATGTCTTGTCTTATGTGCCAAGGCCTTTCTATTTCTTTTTCCCCATTTTATTTGGGTGCTGATTGATCTAAAGGCAAAGATTCATCTTCGTGTCTGGTCTCCTACTGTTTGCATTGGGTTGCATCAGCTCCTGTCTGTTCCACGTCCTTTCTCTTATGTGATCTCCTAATCAGATTCTCCCCCACAGTATTCTTAGGTTTAGTAATAGATGTCATCCACCCACCATACGATCTTCTCCACGGCAGATTAAATCGTATGATTCCTCAGCAAAACTCTTTCTTTTCCTTTCATTTCCAAGATGCAAACATTTAAAGAATCATAATTCGACAGATGGATGCGTCTCTGTTTGAATAATAATGCATAATAACGCTTAATAACCCCCCC
>VURO01005231.1:12917-29672 GCA_015108175.1 Pelvicachromis taeniatus | reverse complement strand
AGTTGCTTGTGTATTTGTGTAATGAGCACACCATCCAAGAGAGTTTGTAGTGCTGCTGGGAAGCCTGTTATCCCTCTCCAATCCTTTGAAAGCAACCATGTTAGTTTTTCTAGCATGAAACAAGGACATGACATCCCACAACTAAATCTTATAAACATTATTATTCATGCTGAATGTAAAGGATATTAATTTCTTTAGTTTTAATAAATTTTTAATGCAACACTTCTTTGACATCTAGTCTTAAGGCGAATACAACTACCTAAACGAGCCTGGTTATATAACTTTTACAGTTTAGCCTGGATTGTAGGCTAAATTGCATTATCAGACCTGTTTATCTTTCTCTGTCTAGTCAGAGTTCATAATCTGTATCTAGCAGGATCCAGCATCGATATATGCTGTATATATCCATACTGTATATATCCAGCATGGATATATACAGTATGTGTTTTTGATGTAAACTGTTAACACATACAACTCTGCTCGACAATTTGAGAGAATGAGAACGGGAACCTCAAGAATCAAGAGTTATCCTTCTGGCAGCTCCAGCATCTCTACCCAGCCAAGGTCGAGGCAAGAACATGCAGGTCAGGGACAGACTGGGTTGGTGGTGAAGTGAGGAAGAGGGGGTCCAGAGGCCATGTCAAGCTGACGGATGGGAATATAGTGAATTCACACCAGGATGCCTATGTACGCATGAACACACACATTGAGTCATAGTGTATAAAGACTCATTACTGTATGCTGGACCTCATGTGAGATGCATGCATTATAACTACAGCAAAGGTTACAGAAACAGCACAAGAAAGTGCACTAGTGTAAAACCTGTGTTTCTGTTATGTTCCGTCTGTACATATTATTTTGTTTTGATCTGTGTTTTTCATTTTTTTATTCATTCATTGAAATATGGCTCAGGGTGGATATGTCTGTTGTCTTCTAAAACGTGGCGTGTAAGTAGACTAAATGTTTTTTTTGTTTGGTCTGTTATATTGAAATCAGCGAAGAAATGTTCATTTTCATCTTTTATGTTCTAAATACTAATATTTTCTGTCACTGTCTTGTATTCTGAATGTCTTTAGCTATGATTTGCTGCTCATCGACTTTGAGTTTAGTTAGTTTACTTTACAGAACCTTTTGGCCGCACTCTAACTGTCACCCTTTTTCTTTACAGCTTATTTATAGTCAGTCTTATCAATCACGCTGTGTCGTTCTCCTGTGTTTCTCTTCTTCCATCCCACCCCCACCCTCATAAACTGCTTAAAGGAACTGCTGATATCTAAACTGAGTGGAAGCCCAGACTTGCCAAATGATCCTCCTCCTTTGGTGAATTTTGATCTTGGCCCCGAGAGTCATGTTGGAGATGCCCGTTTCAACCCTCTCCACCAGTTTGACCACATTGGCAAGAAGAAGCTGGATCAGGTTTGTCAAGCCATTTAAGATTAACATTATATTATATTCTGGTAGCAAAATAAGTGTTTAAAACTTGTTTTAGTTGTGTGAAACATCTATGATATTCATGTGAACTTTTTCCAGTTTTCAGACTTTGTACTGTGTGGGTGTACTTGTGACATGCAGTGTGTTGTCATTATAACTTTCACCGAGGCCAGAAGCTTAATGTTGAAGGTTAGAAGCTCTTTGAGTCTCTAGTGAGCTGGATATTGTGGTAGTCTCTGAAGTTGTCAGGTCTTTCTGGGGCTTGGCTTTCCTATTCCCCTTAGGTTACTGTCTTTTTCCGAGCAGGAGTTAGGCTGGCGGGAAGAAAAGAACGCCGAAGAGGTGAAAAGATGAGAGAAGTTTTTTTTTCTTTTATAAAGAAGTGAGTAATGTTAAAGGGGAGTGCAGTCTTAAAGTGCACTTCTTTGGGGCTTTGAACCATGTAGCCTCTTATCCTGAACTTATCCCCAGGAGTGTCACCATGATGTTCATTTAATTGTTAGGTTTTTTTTCCCTCCATATCAGGGTTAAGTCTACCTACAGGTAGCTCACTGTAAGAGTTGCTTGCTTTCCCCATCATTTCCCCTTTATTACTACGATATCCCCCACTGTTAGGAGAAATACAATGGTACTTATAACACTTACAACAGTAAGTATTTTCTCAAGATAGGCTCCTGTGGGTTTCTGCTTTCTTTCTTTTTTTAAAGGATTAGAATTAAAACTTTAATATTTATATATTACAGTGGAATTCAATTGAGTTTTATTTATACAGAACCAATTAACAACAACAGACACTTCATATTGAGAGGGAAAGACCCTCCAGCAATCAGACAATCCGCTATGTGTAAGCACTCAGCAACAGTGGGAAAGAAAAACTCCTTTTTAACAGGAAGAGCCCTGCAACAGCATCGGGCTCAGGGAGGACCAGCCATCTACTAAGATCAGTTGAGGGTGAGTTGAAAGAGAAGAAACTAAAAAAGGGAAACATAGACATAGTGACAAATACAAAACATAAGCTAGGATAGAGCTTTATATTTGTGACACTTATATTTGTCCCTTATAGCAGCTGCAGTTCTTGCTGTGGCTTTTCAAGAACATTTGTTGCATTTAATTTGTAAGACTTGGCCTGTTTTCGGCTTATCACAGGAGGCTGCATAGCTTTGCATAGAAACACCCTATTAAGAGAATGATTAAAATGCCTTCTCCGCTTCAGGTGCCTGTGTTGTTTGTCAAATAAAATGGAGGGAGGAGGAAAAGTTACACCCATCAATCACAGATGAGGAAGAAGCAGAGGGGGGATCGGATGGATGGATGGAACGAGTATAGTTCTCCTCCTTTTGTCAATAAAACTCAGCCTGGAGTTAAGAGTGACATTTTACAATCAAAGCAATCTGATTTTTATTTGCTTTCCCAATATGGTGATGGTGTCAGGTGTGTGTGTTCACTGTTCACATCTGTGTGTGCGTGCGTGTGTGTGTGTGTGTGTGTATCTTTAAAAAAGAGTGAGAGTTAGCAATAGAGTGAAAGAAAAGGAGAAGGGAAGGTGGGGGGTTGGCGGAGTGCCATTGAAGATGGAAACAGAAAAAAGAAAGCATAGCAAGAAGAGTAACGACTCCCTCCAAAAATTGATTTATCTTTCTATAAATGATGGCTACATCCCCCAAATGGATTTATAAATTAATTGCTGTCTTATTGGAATAAAAACCTTCTTGTGCGGACATGATTGATCGCCTGATGTCGGTGGCCTGCGCTGGAGACCCCCCTCCTCTTTTGTTAGTGGGTCCCAGCTGGAGCGGTAATGCACTGATGGTATTAACCCTGATTAATAACTAACAAACGCTATCCTCATACATCAACAGAGTGCTGTGGTCGACTGGGCATGGGACTGGGCAAGGCTGCTCCCAGCCTATCAGGGCATGAGTCGGGTCACCTTCAGAGCTCTGCTGTCCAACAGGTAACACATTTCTGTTGCAATATATGTATTTGTATGTGTCTTTTTGTGTTTCATTTGTGCAGTCATTTTGTGAATTACTCGCCTCGGTACAGACCTCAGATGGTTTTTATCAGCTTATAAAGTTTCATTTTCCCGATTGTGTCTTCTATAATGCGGGCTGTGCTGTGGAAAGAAATCTTTGAAAAGAGGATATTGGACTGCTATCATATAGCGTGTGTGCTGAATGGAGTGGAAATCCTGTCTGTGAATGCATGTGTCACTGACTGCACAGACACAATTTTTGGTAATTGAGTAATGCCTGCTTATTAGGTACTTTTGAGACCTTGGGGTTGGCACATAAAGATGGATAAAAAAAACAGGATTTTGGTGTCATCTGATTGAAGTTTTTCGCCCAAGTCCACCACTCCTGTCCCATCCTCTCCTCCCCCTCCCCTCCTGTTTTACTCTGCAACAGGCATAAATATTTATGCAGGTATGTGACACATATTAGATTGCAATACTTCAGGCTGTTCCCTGTTCTCCATTCACAGCTGTCACGCTGCCAGCTATCAGGGAGCTATGGGGCTACTGCACCTTGTCTCCACACCTACGCCCAATCCATTCTAAATCACTGCCATTGTAACACACACACACACCTTTCTAACAAAGGGCAAGCTCTGCATCTGCCAAGGACACGGGCCTAATAAGGGTGAAGTACTCAGCTCTGTGCTACGCTGTGACGAGCTTTGTCGCTTCCATGCCTCTACCCCCTCTTCCCACACCCACATACACATACTCCATTCTTCCGCCCCTTATACGCTGCTTTGTTGCATGCTAAAACAGATACTGTCATTGCTTGACTGAGCCAAATTAGTGTTTCAGCATTCATGAATAGAAACTGAAAGAAGAGGATATGAAGTCCGATAGGAAGAGACATAGGAAAAGAGGGTCTGGACTTGAAGTATGAGATTGTGAGCGACACGGAGAAAAAGCATATCAGTTCTGACAAGAACTCAAAAAGTGTGAGGATGGGAGTGGGAGGGGTTAAAGGTTATATAATTCACCCTAATCTCACAGTATCAAAGTGTCTGAGATTCTGTCATTTGCCTCATTAGCCTGTCTTTGTTGGGCCAGAGGAACAGATTTCATGGAGGATTTGGAGAATGGCTTTGGTTCAGCACAAGTTGCTCGCACAGAGCAGGAAGTTAGTTTCATGGACTGGCGACATGTAAGCTGTCAAAGTTTTTCTCAGATCAATCTGTGACTCAGAAATATCCCTCAAGCTATAGAAGGCCATTCACGGGATAAGCACACTGATGTCTCATCCACTGATCCATTTGTTAGCGTAGATAAGGAACACTTTCTGCGTAACCACAGGCCGAAGCGCCTGCGGCTGTTTTCACTTCACAACAATTACTCTTTTACTGCTTCCAGTTGCTGAAAAAGCCACAGCATATCTCGAACTCTTGATGATTTTAATAGTAATGTTTCTACCCCATACAGTGTAAAAAGTCCTCTTATTGTGACCTTGTTATGAATTTCTGCTTTCTAACTTTTAGTCTCCTTGAATGACTTTCTCTTCCTGTACACAGTCAATATTTTTTTTTATTCTTTTTTTTTCTGCTCCCGGGCTGTGTGAGTTAGCAGCGTGGCCCATTGGCCTCCTATATATTGTGATAGTGGCAGGACAGTTATTGTGCCCAGGGTTTATATCACATTCTAATGGAGCAAGGCTATGAGTTAAGGGGCGGTAGGCTTTTAAACCAGGGCTGTTAAATCACTGTTCAGATGACTTCATTAGCAGAGCGGGACACATGCTGAGACACTTATGCCTGCACACACACACATACACACACATGCATATACATACACTTTCACCCTGCTACCTTGACGGTGTAACGCTGGGGCCAGACAGGAGGGAGAGTGGATTTATACAGATGTGTGTGTCCTTCTTTGTCACCTGTCACTTCAGTTCCCTTGGCATGATGGCTCATCCATCATCTACAGATTGAGCTTTTCAGCAGAAACCAGACTGATTAATACTACTGAAGGACCCCCAGGGCTGACTATATGACCTGGCTTCCTGGCAGACTTGATACATTAATGGGCAGATGGATTACTTATGTAAAAAAACACTTGTTTTCTTTCTAAATGGTGGGTTGGCTTTGTTAAATACTTTGTTATTGTTAAAAACAATGTAAGAAGCAGTGATTAGTGGATGTATTTGATGGAGTGCTGCCTGGCTGAGTCTAATTTTGATTGTTTGTCTGGGAAACTGACCAACCTGTTGGTTCTTGGCCAGCTGTGATAAATGATAGGTCTCAAAAACCTATTAAGGAAGGGTAACTGCTTTGCTAAATAAATTTTTTTTTTTACTTTACTTACTTTATTTTACCCCTTATTATTATTATATGGATGGATGGGTGGCTCTGTATTCTTCATTTGCCAGATCAAAAGATCCTCCCTTTAGCTCCTAGAGGAGACGCAAATCCCTTGTCGGATGCATCGGGAAGGACATCCGACTCAAAAATCAAGATGAGGAGCTTCCTGCTGTGGCAACCCCTTGTAAGCAGCTGAAAGTACCTTTATTACATGGATGGACATCTTTATAGACACCGATGTGCAGCTGACCTATGATAGGCTTATACTAGTGAAATACCACAAACTCTATTTGGGAATCAAGGTCTAAGGACAGAACTAATAATAAAAGTTTGTTCACTGTCTTCCTTTATCTCTAACAGATTTCAAGTTTTTGCATATGAAACAAAAAAATGAAGTGTCATCCTTACATGTCCATATATACTTAATGTTTCACCTTGAACAAACTGTACTGAATGCATTTATATTAATTTTCATTCATTACAATTTGAAATTTGTCTACGTTGTCTCATTCCTTGACTTCAAGTTATGAACCACTCTTTTGTTACAGAAGCGTTGAATCAAAGCACTAAGTGCTTCAACTGATGCTGAAGTTTCACTTCAGCTACTGATTTGCAAATGGATAAGTCAACTGCTTTGTCCTTGGTCGCATTTCAAATCCCCTTTTCTTTAGTGAACACTTGTAACTCTGTCTCAGCATACTTTTATACAAAACAGTAAGAAAAAAAAACACACAGCTAAGCCCCTTTGTAGGTTGGAAATAATGTCAGCAGTGCTGACCCTTCTCTTTCTTCTGTGACTCTGATTGTGTCCCAAGGCCTTCGAGTGCCACGGTCTTTTATGTCATTTTTCTTTGCAATCTGTGGAAAAATAAAGCAAGTCTGAAAAAGTGTTGTGTGTTGCAACAGACAAAAGTCACATTTTAACTGTCATCTGCTAAGGTGACTTTTTGAAACCATTTCCTTGCACCTATATGTCAAAGAAGGTCCCCTGACCTGGTTGTTAAGGGGTAGCCAAGTATGAGAGATGAAGCGTCATGTGTCACTTGGCACTCTTCCACTCCATCATAAGGATCTAATATCGTCCAAGGACATTCATGCTTTGATCTGCTAGTTCCACTGCTCCGTGTACACTGCCTTAAAATCAGCGTGGAGCAACAGAAAGACGTCATGCATTGGCCCGCAGTAAATTCAGTGTTAGACATACTGTAGCTGTGCTATATTTAGACCTGATATTCTGAGTAAGCACTGCTCAGTACGATTTTATTACACACGCATCGACAGTAAAAGGGTACTAGTAGTATTGACCTCTAGATTTGCTGGCTTAATATAGTTAGCTACAGTATAACTACTGAACACTAAACCATTTTCCCTGAATTGTCTCATTGTTTCTGTTACCCCTCTGGTCTATAACAATAGCAGTTTGTGGAAAAATGCCAGTCTGTGGCATTCTCTTGCTTGAGCGGCTCCTTAAATTGCGGCGATAGACGCTTGTGCTTTCAGGAAGTGGGCAATCGCCATCTGTTCCTTGGCGCTGCCATATGGCGGGCCTTTTTCTCAGGGAATAAAATAAAAACAAATATGTCAGAACGTTCGTCTTTCTCCACGGACGCTGATCAACCTGGGGAGAAGCTAGATCTCAGTGTGTCTGGATTAATGGTCTTACTTTACGCTTCAGGGAATGAGTGAGTGTGCGCTCGTCTTTGTGCATTTGTGTGAGCACGCGTGCATCTTTTTGTGAGTGCATGCACACACTAATGCGCATTTGTGTACCTGGAAGTATTTCTCAAAGCATTTATCTGACTTTAAGGGTGATGCTACCGTACCGTTTTGAGCAGTTGGTTGCCCTAGTCTTGGAAGCATTAAACAACGCAGGAGAAAAGAGCTTCAAGGTTAGCCAGAGTGACATTTCATGGCTGCCGCTGCCAAAGAAACAAGAAGAAATGCTCTCAAGCCATCATCAGACTCTCCATCTTGCGAGGCCACGAATTCAAAAGACTTGTCACTTTTGAAAATCAGGAGAGTGTGAGGTGTCATTGAGGAAGGGCTTCTTTCTTCTCTCGTCGATCTCCTTGGGTGTCCTCTCTACTGACTGACAGCTTGGGATGGGAGTTTGTGTTGGTGGAGACAGAATACATCTTTTGTCTGCTTGGTTATACATGGCGTGTTTTGTCTTCGCTACCCCTGGACAGCACTGACACATTGAGGTTTTCATTAGCCGTAAGCAGGTGGTGAAGAAGAGGGACGAGCTTATGCGCATCACTCTGTTCCCATCCCTGCCTGTGTGCATCTGCACTGCACCAGCTTGTGTACTGTAAGCATATCACAGAGGGCGTACATGTGTCGGCCGCGTGTGTTTGAATGTTCAACATTACATTTTTAGCGTGTGTGATACTTGGAGGTTTGCTCCAAAGGCGAATAAATCAGTGATGCCTGGGATAAGGCCGTGGCCCCTCCTCAAACTGCACAGACAGGCTGAGAGGCTCATTAATCAAACGGCCAGTCACAGATGTGATGGCTTCCACACAAACCGCCAGCAGACTGTGAAAGTCACATCCAACAGAGTCAACTGTCAGCCAGGCAGGCAGGCTGCACTTTTCTGCTCTCTCTCTCTCCTTCCCCCTCTGTTGTATTAATCTCTCACTCTCCCTTTACCTTCTCTCACCTCCAGCATGATACCTCAGTGTGATACATCTGAAATATTTGTCTTGTCCCTCTAAAAACCATCTCGAGGGTCGAGAAAAATCCATCTTCTCAGAGAGTGGTCATGGTCAAAGCATTTTGGAGACACAAGACATCAGTCATTACTACACAATGCTCTGTTCTCAGAAATTAGTTACAGCAATAGGTAAACACTGACCACACCAATCAAGATTACCTCCTAAATTGAATGAATCCTTGTTCATTCCCTGAATAAAAGTTGATAATTGGGTCGAATATTATGGTATATTGTGCAATTTGTTAACTAAGTCAGTGCATACCTTTCAGTATTTTGTCAGTATCTGAAAATCCCAGGTACACTCAGGGCTATGATGTGTATACCCTCTTCATGGAAATGCAGGCATGTGAAAATATGTTTTCCCATTTCTTATTATGTCAAATACCTTGCTATTCATTATCATAACCCTCGCTTCACGTTAGTTATTCCACACAGCAAGTATATGAACAGGATTATCCTGTTATTCCTTGTCAACTCACTGTACCTGACCTTGCTTAAAAACAATGCATTTTCATGTAATTTAATTGTATAAATAGCAATCTCTGTGACTGTTCCAGCTTCAGACTT
This sequence comes from Pelvicachromis taeniatus, assembly GCA_015108175.1. Lineage (NCBI taxonomy): Eukaryota > Metazoa > Chordata > Actinopteri > Cichliformes > Cichlidae > Pelvicachromis > Pelvicachromis taeniatus. The sequence continues at coordinate 20,644 of VURO01005231.1, read as the reverse complement.
CAGATGGATAAATAGTTGGAGTGACTCTAACACCAGAGCTAAAGGAAAATGCTGCTTAATCTACTGAAAAGCCCTCCCAGCACAGATAGAAATGCTGGATGGAACAAGGACAAGACAAAGCCACCCTCTCCTGATTAAAAATGGCAACTCCCAAGGCTCCTCAAACACACTGGGGTATTTGATGCTGCAAATAAAGACTGTATTCCACATGCTTTTGCTGTCAGTATGGGAAATGGTGCAGAAGGGAAGGAAATTCTCTTGTTATGATGCCAGGATTCTGGAGAATGACACCATCATAGTTGGAGGCTTGCACAATTTAACTACATCTTACTACACAAAGTCTATGGGCAGCTTTTTAAACGAGGTTTGACTGAACAGAGAAACAGACATTTTTCAGCAACACAGCCTTTTGATCAACTTTTCCAATTTAACTTTTTTCCAGAGTAAACAAATAAAAGGGAAATGTTTAAGCACGTGAAAGCAGGCTTATGTTAGCGTTACTAAAATGAGATATGCACTACATCTTGCAGTTTACATGACATGATCTCAATGCCAGCTGAGCTTTTTCACATTGCATTGAGATCAAATGCCCTCAGACATTGTGAGCTTTGCAGAGCTGTAAAAATGCAATCATTAACTGAAAAATAAATACTTCTCCAATACCAAAACAAAAGTAGTAACATGCTGCAGTTGTCACTGGATGCTTTATCACACTTGCAGCCGCCATGCATTTTATTACTGCACCTGACTTTGCCAGCTTTGGATCATGTTTGTCTTTGGAATTCTAGCATGTCCACTGGGTATTTGTTTTGGTGAGCTCTGTCAGCAAAATAACTCCATGTTTTGCCCTTGGAACCAGTTTTGTCAACCAGTTTAGATGAACTGGGACTCGGTTCAAGACGTGGTGGACTGTTTGACACTGTTGCCATGTTTCCTGCTGATTTACTGAAATGACTTTTTAGCTGACTGCAGCAGTCCATTGTCAAGAGCCAGTTTGTGACCGTCTGTTCTAGTCCATCATTGTATGCGCTTCCATCCTTTTTACTATTCCATGTGCCATCTTTATTCAAATCCTCTGGAATTGATACCAAGTTAGCCTCTAAGCTTGTAGAATGTGTTTGGTTGTGTGGTTAGTGTATTGGAGGATACATGGTGAAATTTAAAGTTGAAATGAAAAATCTCTGGCATTATTCATTTCACAAGTATGGCAACTGAGAAAGATACACAGCATATGCACTAGTGGTGGTCTTGTGCTTGTTAATGATTAAAAAAATTAACTGTAAGGCACAACATAAGCATACAATGTATACACATTTCTAGATCTGGATATATATTTTTTCATGATGTATGTGTGCAGAGACTATTTTTTTTTTTTTTAAGAAAAAAGTGTAGGAGAAGACCCTGGACCTCTCTAAAGCCAGCGCAAGATATTGAATAAAGGAGCATTATCTAAATGCCTGAAAAGGTCCATGCAAGTTTGTGTGTCCTCCTGTGTGAGGCTATGTAGTGAGGCAGTGAGAGGGTTTTTTTCTTTTTTCATTTTTTTTTGGTGGTGCATCACGAGGTTGTATCCTGTCGCCAGGCTCATTAGTCCATCAGAGGCGCCCAACCAGCCCCAGCCAATCGTTGCTCTCGACTTGGCTCTGCCATTTGCATGTGGTCTAGGAAGAGATAATTAGAGGGATCTCTGCCTGTCACTGTTAATCTGGGACTTAGTGAAGGGCTGTGACGCCGGCACGCTGATGGACTGACACACGCACACACACAGGGCACGGTGTCATATGAATTTGCACACACACACACACACACACTCAGATTCACAGAAATTCTACGTGGAAACACAGTGCCTACCTCCACACGCTAGCATGATTTGTACAGGTAAAGTCTGCTAAGCTGTGGATAGGACTTCTAGTTTTTATTATTGCTCTCTTTTTGATTTGTGACTAGTAGAGTGGCCTTTTTGTTGTATTTCTTATCTCTACTTCTGCTGCATATTACACTAAAATACATCAGAGTTCTTTCCTCATTGGTGTGATATGATAGCATGTTGACTCAGTGACTGTTTACACCAGTTGTACTATGCTGTTGACACAGGGTTTAGATCCCTGTTCAGATAGACTGTGCTTGTTGCTTCCCAAACAGACAGAATGCTCAGTAAGTCTTTTGAACAAGCCCAGCTGTCAGCCCTATATACAGTACGTTTACACATACACACACACATCCTAACAAACATGTACATGTGCTCATGCACTGGCAGGTCCCCAGCTACACACACACTGAAAACACACACACGTTGGTGATTGGCAGGCCTCCTGTTTCCCCATAATTCCGACTGATTTATCCAATCAATCTCACTCGGAGAGCTGCTAAAGCGTTGACTAATATTAAGAGTAGAACATGCGACAATTAAAACATCCTTCAGGTAATTACAGAGCTGGTTTAGCAGCAAACAACTGAAGCATTTTATACATTCAGCATGTTGCCTGTGTGTTTTATTTGTACCTGTTTGATAGTTAATCGGGGGAAATGAGGTACATCTGTGAATGTTACCGCTTTTTAATGCACGTGCCGCATAACATCGCATCATTAGCTGAACGAGTCTATGCAAATATTGACGCTCTTCACCTAATTAAGTGCCATTTTATCCTGCACAAGAAAATCTTGCGTAAAAAAGACTGGATAGATGTTCTTATTACCGCAAAGCCTATTTCCAAACCAACTGACAGCAAGTCCTTTTCGAGCACTGGGGGACTGCTACGCTAAATGGTGGATGTTGAGAAAGAGCGTGAGTACCATTGCTGACCTCATCCGTCCTGCTCTGTGACCTTTTGTCACCACTGATGGCACATAATAGTTGACACTTGACTTTAGGGGCTCTTTAAGTGCCAAGAGTGGCCTGAGCCCTGGATACATATTCTAATGCCGTCATCTCTGTACTCTGTGAGAATACCCTTTGTACCGGAGTTCTCGCTACACTTGTTTTCACTTTTTCTTTCTGAGCGTTCTTCGTCACTCTCCCTCCCTCCTTCCCTCCTTTTTCTCGTTTCCAAAAAAAGACACATGCGGTCACACACACACAGTAACACTCAGACCTACTCAGACATGCTTTCGCTGAATTGAGATGGTCTGTCCCGCCCTTCTGCTCCTCTGCCATTTAAGGCAAGCACAGAGGTGCACTTGTCTTGACACTTGTCTCAACAAATCTATAGACAGTCAAAAAGACTATTCCAGCTGTTATCAAACCACTTCATGCCTCTCCTCTTTTCTACTCTCCAGTCTGTGTCATATTTAGATACAACGCCATTTTCCCACCTTCACCACCTGGACTCTATACTGTACGTATAGAAAATTACAGTTACGGGTGGGTATTGTGTAGATTAATATCACTGACTCGGAAGTTATTTATCAAATCCTTCTGCTCTAATTTGGGAATGTAGTGCTATATAGGTCACATGAAAACTGTAACTGTACTTAAACTATCATTTGCTTTCAGGAGATTCGGGCAACCATTTAGCAGTTATTGTAGGTTTTAGACTTTTGACAGCATCAGCTAATAAGCATATGACAAATGTTATAAAAGACTTTGCATTCTTACACCTTTCTGTAATAAATGTCTTTGCATGTCAAACATCTAACTTTCTATCTTAGAAGATATTTTTTTTACATTTTTTTACATTTTGCATAAAATGTCAAATGTCCCTACTGTCTACTGCAAAGAATAGCCGCACTTCTTAACTAGTACATTTGTAAATATTAAAATCTACAAATTTATTTATGTATTTGTATCCCTGCCATGTATATTGGTGTACAAAACGTCCAAGCACCCTAATCAATAAGAGGAATCAAATAGCAAATAATCAGTTATTATAGATTTAAAATCACTTCCAGCATGGAACAAGGTGTTGATATCCACTGCTTGTTATGGGTCAGTCTGCACTGTAAATATGGCATGCTGTGGCAAATGGCAAATATGATTGCACTCTCCCACTCGGTGTTTCCCCACCTTTGCAGCTTTTTACTTTGTGTTTCTTTCAACTCTTTCTCCTTTTACCTGCTTTGGCTCCCCGTCTCTGCAATCTTCTCAGAGAAACCATCATGGGTCATGTTTTTCTGAGTCTTTGATCACTGAGTAGTCTTTCAGCATGTTGACTACAAGGCCTCTCACCTCCCCAGTGGTTGTTGCAAAAGAGGGGGCACACTTATCTAGCTTCTATGATGTTGATGGTTGAAAGCATTTGCTGATGTTGAAAGTGCGTGTGCACCTTTGTGCGTTTGTGTGTGTCCATTCAGACATGATGAAAGACTCTGTTATAGCGCTGGGGTTGTGATCGGTTGCAACTACACTGCAGCTATGGTTGATAAGCATGGCATTCGTATCTGACAGATAATGATCATGTGACAATGCAGTCATTTAGGAGAATAATACCCTCGGCACAAATTCTTACTTCTTTTTTTTTCTTCTTAAATAGCCTAAAAGGTTGGAGTTTACATCCCTGGGCTTTTCATCCATGCCTATTTGTTCAGTTATTCCATGGAAAACTTCCTTCACTGTTTCATAATGGGTTACTCCTGAGGGCACAAACTCTGGCTGAAATAGAAAAAGCTTTTTTTCCCCCCCTCAGTCTTTACACCTCCTGTGTGTAAACGATGGCTGGGTGTCTGAGAGCTTTGCCGCTCCATCCAGCTGCAGAATTCTCTTTTGTAAGAAGCAGGGGATGGCCTTGATGTGACAGCTTGTGATGTTAGCCCAAGTTGTTTTTGACAGAAGACAAAGAAAAAGGGAAGAAGGCATAGAAAAAAAAAGAAATATAGAGGCAAACCGGTGGAATTTTTCTTCTGAGGTGAATTACTTGTGTAGGAATCAATTCTTTCTCTGCGTCATTTTCTTTTAAAAACATCTTTGTTTTCCTCTCCATGTTTGCTTTGTCATGACTGTTAAGAACAGTCGGTTTGATTGAATTTGCCACTGGAGACATTTAGTGATCTTGATGCATTCCTTGGATGCAGGGCTTAGGCTTGCTGGAAGCATCTTTTTTTAGATGTTTCCCTCCCCCCATGACATTACGGAAACAGGTCTACCCTTTACAGCAGACTGAATGGTGAGTGGTATTATTTGATATATTGTGCTGATACATGCCAGTCTATAAGAATGCCAATGACAATCATAGGAAAGGACATTTAGATTACTGTCGAGGCTCCCTGTCCTGTCTCTTCCTATCTGGCCTGCTATCACTCCATCTGTTTTGTAATCTGTCTTCTCTTCATCTTGAGTTTGACTTGTAATGATGAAGAGCTGGTCAGAGGGGTATAGAGCATTTTGTGTGTGTCTGTCCGTGTGTGTGTGTGTGTGTGTGTGTGTGTGTGTGTGTGTGTGTGTGTGTGTGTGTGTGTGTGTGTGTGTGTGTGTGTGTGTGTGTGTGTGTGAAAATTGAAGTTGCTGTTTTTTATGTGAAGGAGTGGGAGCCTTGGATGTGTGTCCAGCATCTCTGGCTTTACTAAAGGTGAGCGTGACCCTTGGGCTGTACCCCACAATCAGTCAGCCTGCCTAGCCCTTCTGACTGAGTGTTCATCTCTTAGACCTCTGAAAGAGTCCTTCTTGTCACTGTGTGGCAGACCTTCCCTCTGCCCCTCAATGTTGTCAAGGTTAGCCCATCTGCACCTTTTCCATTTTGACTATCCTTCAGAAACCACCTTCCTCATATGTGTCTCTGAAAAGAATAAAAAGTTTGAAGTTTTCCACTCTTTTCTAGGTCTTCCTCTCAAGGTTAGATTTTCCCAGTGCTCTTCATATAGCCTTCTAGCAGCACTCCATCCAGTACTTACGTACACCTGAGAAAGGCGGAAGTTTAAAGGAGGTTAAACTCTCTCTTCCTGTTCATTCTCACTTTCTCTGAAGGTGAGTCTCCTCTTAATCTCTGATTTTTGTGTTTCACTTCTCTGTCTTGTTAGCACACACAAGGAAAAAGATGGTACTGTGGCACAACTTCCACTCTGTTTCTCTTCTATTTTTTAAGAATCGTGACCTATATATATGTATGTATGTGTGAATAACTGCTTGATTAGAACTTCCTCCTTCTCTTTCTATGGTTTTGTCTCAGATGCTGTGTTCATCTGTAGGATATGTAGTTCTCATGGGGCCATCACATTACCTGAGGTAGCCAGCAAAGGCATCAAAAAAGGTTTTTTCTATGTAAACTGTTTCTATATTTATCTGAGATTGTGTGATATATCCAGGCCAGTACTAAGACAAAACACATTTTAATAGGTGCCAAAGAAAACTACAGAAAATGGACTGAAATATGTTTTCTTGTTTTACGAATTTATGGCGATTGGTTGATAGAAAGTTAGTCTTTCCTCCCTGTGTTGTTGTTGCTGTTGTTATTTTGGCTATGATGCATTTGTGAAAACAAATCTGAGTAGTTTTGAAAAACTGAGACGATATGAAATTATTTTTGCTCAACGCAACTACAAATACAGAACAGCAGGGCTTTTTAGGCGGTTAAAAATATCCTGCTACAGCAAAAAGGCAGAATTCATACGACTGCAACAGGACAAATTGGGCTCATGTCTTCCACATCAGAAAAGCAACCTATCACTGAGCTGAGGGGATAGTCAGTCATCAGAGTCTGCGCTGGTCTGCTCCATCACATTTCTGGTGGCATTCTTTTTCAACCCTGCATGTCTCCTCAAAATCACGTTTATGCCCCATTCTTTTGTTTTTCCTGCAGTCTTTAAAGTCTTAACTGTAATTCCTGACTGAATTACTTTAAAAGCTTGATCATGTTAAGGTGCTACTAGAGAATACATGAAGGGTGGCTACTGTAAAGGAAAATAAAATAAAATAAAAGATCTATCGGCAGTAATCCATCAATCCATTTTCTTAACCGCTTATCCAGCTTAGGGTCACAGGGCGGTTGGAGCCTATCCCGACTTTCACAGGGTGCGAGTTGGGCACAGGTCAGCAGGGCTAACAAGTTAAGATGTCAGTGAAGGTTTACAGATGAATTTAATATCAACTTTATAGTAGTAGTATCAGTAGCAATAGTAGTGGGGTTGCTCCTTGTATCACTAATGTAATTGTAAATATTGCAGCTAACATAAGACAGCTGCACCCACATGCCATGTGTAATTGCAAGAGTTGGCACGTTGGTAACTAACGGGGGGAATATATAACCATAAATGTGCTTTAAAGAAATATTATTGACCAGTGTAGCACATCAGTCTTTTTAAAATGTTGTAACTGAATAATTGGTTTTACTATTATAAGTGGTTTAGTTGCTTGTTTTTGGAGTTACCCTTATATACAGTATATGTGCTCGATATCACCCCAAAGGGCAGATTTACCCATTATTTTGCAAACATTTTTAAAATGTAGTTCAGGACGTGAGGGGGGAAAAAACAGCACAGCGATGTTGACGAGCTGACAAGACACACCATAAGAAAACCATTAAATGAGACAACTTATATGTTGATAAAATCCTTGTGTTACGTGTAGACGAAACGTGTCATTTGATACACACTGTACCGGATGCTGTTGGCGCATCATTTCTTCTTGAGGAGGTGTCGTCCACATAGTGGGAGGCCAATGTGGGTTGATATATGTCTCTCTGTATCTTTATCATTGAGAGCAGATATGGCTCATATCTCTGTCATCTCAGCATCTTAGACCTGACAGCACCGATCATAATCATTCCCCCTTCGGCTTTCCCTCTCGCTATTTCTTCTTC
>VURO01005227.1:6290-20701 GCA_015108175.1 Pelvicachromis taeniatus | reverse complement strand
GCCCATAGAGACATACTGTATATACTTATAGTCTTAGTCATAGTTCTATTCAACCTTGTACTTCTTAAAATACTTTAACTCCTATCTATCTCACATCTTGCTACTTCTGGCTCTCTGCTGTGTACTGTGCATTGTTGCAACAATGCAATTTCCCCATTGTGGGACAAATAAAGGTATTCTTATTATATTCTTATTAATTCATATATATTTTTTTGTCTCTATAGTAATTAATATACCTTCTTCAATGAAACCCGATTCTTAAGATAAAACCTGGTAGTTGTTTCCAAGGATGTCTTTTTTTTTTTTTTTTAAATCATGATTATGTTTAGAAAAACACAAAGATGCTATGAGATATAGAAGCATTTGTTACTTCTGTTACAAAGTATCATGATAGCAGTAATTAGCAATAAAACAACTTTTGAAAAGAATGGACATCTTTTAATGAGCCAGTGTGACTGTGTCTTCTGCACCTTTCTAATCCCTTTTAATTTTGGGAGAATTTCGAGCACATGCATTCTGTAGCCATAGTTGCATACATGAAATCTTGATGATTTTTACGTTTTGTTTTGTTTTTTTGCTGTTGTTTTTTATTATTTCAATTATATCTGCATGTTCGAAATAAAATTATATCATCTATCTATCTATCTATCTATCTATCTATCTATCTATCTATCTATCTATCTATCTAGAATGGAAAAGTATACAGTGAATAACGTACAGTGAGGATTTTCCAGTTCGAGGGTCGATGTAGGTGGTAGTTCTCCTGGTGTGGTCGACAAAATAAGGAATACCATCTACAGTGAAGCGCATCTCCCAGCCTTCAGGAAGGGGCTTCTCATTCAGCAAACTGAAAAATGACATTAAACCATTTCCTGTTAAATGTTCTCAGTAGAGGTTATCAAAAAAAACAGTGGAATATGCAAACACACACTAACCCCTGTGTTCTTGGATCCTCCCACTGTGTTGACCGTGTAGGGTGATGCACAAAATAAACTCTGCCATTGGAGTCAGTTCTCTTTTCTGCGAACACACAAGGTGAGACAGTTATTTCACACGACAGTAACTCCATCTTTATGTCACATTATAATAAATTCCTGCAAAAGCCGCAAATTAACCATGGCTACCTTTCAGTTCATTCATTTATTTATTACTGAGACATTAATGGTAAATGGCAAATGGCCTGCATTTGTATAGCGCTTTACTTAGTCCCTAAGGACCCCAAAGCGCTTTACACTACATTCAGTCATTCACACACAGGTGATGGCAAGCTACATTGTAGCCCTGGGGCGCACTGACAGAGGCAAGGCTGCCGGACACTGGCGCCACCGGGCCCTCTGACCACTCATTGCCTCTATGTGTGGTCTTTTTCATAGTACAAACATCCATCCATCCATCCATTCGCAACCGCTTATCCTTTTCAGGGTCGGGGGGGCGCTGGAGCCTGTCCCAGCTGTCTTGGGGCGAGAGGCGGGGTACACCCTGGACAGGTCGCCAGTCTGTCACAGGGCTAACACACATAGACAAACAACCAGTCACACTTACACTTACTCACACTTACTCTCACATTCACACCTATGGGCAATTTACCAATTAACCTATCCCCACAAATTGCATGTTTTTGGACTGTGGGAGGAAGCCGGAGTACCCAGGGAGAACCCACGCAAACACGGGGAGAACATGCAAACTCCACACAGATGGTGGAATTGAACTCAGGACCTTCTTGCTGTGAGGCAACAGTGCTAACCACCGTGTTTGCCCCACGGTGTAGTACAAACATCTCTGCCATAATCAAATATAAAGATAGCCTTGACTTATAGGGGTTATATTAAATAATAAAAATAAGTCCTACTGTGGATATAATGATATAACACCTTTTTCTAGCAGTAGCTTGGTAACTGCTGAGCTACCAGGCTACTGCTAGAAAAAAAGTCCCCAATGTAGACATCCAATATAATCCAACAGGTTCCAGAAGACGGTCACAATAAACATTGAAAACTGATGTTCAAATACTAAAACAATGAAAAATTCAAATTAAAGAAAGACAGAAAAAAAGTTTGTCCCACAGGTGGAAATTACATCTCTGCATTTGACTGCCATCAAACCAGGCGCCCAGGGAGCAGTGTAGACTCAGGGGCACCTGGGTGGAAAGCGGTTCAGTGGATTCGAACCCCCAACCTTACCTACTGAGCCATCTCCTCCTCATGTCTAAACCTTCTCATGTCTTTACCCTCTCATATGTCAGTGTTTTACACGCTCACTGGAAATTGTTCAAATCACATAAGAACAAAATGTGAGTATTTGATATACACACAGTGGTTCAGCAATGAGGCGCAAAATACACATGGGACACGTAAATGGGCAGGTCCCGAGTAAAACTTTCTCCATGTGATTTGAGCAATTTCCAATGAGCGTGTAAAACACTGACATATGAGAGGGTAAAGACATGAGAAGGTTTATCTCAGCAACTGGAACCTTGAATGTCCGCTAGTAAAACACCATCAGCAACAAAGCATTGCACAACAAGTAAATGGCTTCCTGTGTGGATGTCTCTTAGCAATAATTGTAGTCAACAGTGACAGAAACTTTTGTATTTAAGTTTAAAAAGTCATTATGATCTTACCCCATCCATGTGGTAGAGGCCCAAGAGGGTCATACTCCTTATTTTGAGTGGCTGTGGCCTGGTCTTGGACCTAAACAGCAGAAGATAACCGTTAATAGAAGCATTTACACTGGTACGTACAACATAACAGAAATGCCAAGCTTGTAGTGTTTACAAGATAGTGGCGTGTAAGGACGTATGCAGTGGCACAGCACTCCCGACTACTGTGCATCGTTTTGTGTTAAAACCAACAAACAAACGTCTTCATCAAATATGCCGATATCACCACCGTGGTTGGGCTCATCTCTGATGGAGATGAGACAGAGTACAGGGCGGAGGTGGAGAACTTGTCTTGCTGGTGCTCAGAAAATAACTTGAAGTTGAACGTCCTTAAAACAAAATAACTCATAATGGACTTCAGGAAGCACAGACAGGTTCCCTCCCCTCTCATTATAAATGGAGAACAGGTGGAATCTGTCTCCACCTTCAGGTTTCTGGGCACCAACATCTCCGCTGACCTCACCTGGACCTACCTGCCCTCCGGCTGGCGCCTCAGGTCAATCAGGCCCCACACCTCCAGACTCAAAAACAGCTTCTTCCCCTGGGCCATTTGAACTGTTAACACTATCCCCCTACACCCCTTCTATTCCTGCTGCCTACTGTTTGTATTTTATTCCAACACATGTGGCGTGGAGCACCCACGATTTCAATGACAACAAAGGGTTCTCTATTCTATATTAGAGCAAGAGGACTGTAATAGTCATGTCACAGAAATACGGCAACATAAAGCAACCTATAGACTATATCCAGCATAGTATTTATGTATATATTCTGTATCAAATGCTTCAAGAAATGAAAGATTTTTTTCCCTCAACTCACAATATTCCATATATTACATATTCCAGCTTATTACCATCCAAGTCAACACACAGCATCACATGATAAAGAGCATAACTCACCCCGAATATAAACCTCTGGTTGAACTGCTGCATGGCGCCCTGCAGCTGGCTTCGCTGGTGCTGCCATTGTTCATAATTGCGCACCGTCTCCACAGTGGGGCGTTGCCATGTGGTGGTTCGTGTGATGTGATCAACAAAGTAGACCCGCCCCATTTGGTCAACACGACGCTCCCAGCTGAAGGCGTAGAAGGCAGTGGGCCAAAAAAAAAAAAAAGGGGGGGGGGGAAGAGGAAGATAAGTGTTTTAATGACAGAAAAAAAAACTAAAAAAAAAACATACACTTTTTCTAGCCTAAAGTACATGACAAAATATAGCATTAGACAAAATGAACGTCAAGAATATTACCAGTATCTAGTATTATCACAGTCTAATAACACTAGAGATGAGTTTCTAAGAAGAATATAAGTGAAAGAGGGGTTTTTCCGTTTACCCAGGGGGCAGTGGTTCAGGCCGTTCCCATGTTGTTTTCTTCTCCACGTGATCAACAAAATAAAGCCTGCCGTTCTGATCCACTCTCTGCTCCCATCTAGAAAAAGCAACAATGATAAAGTTCAGGCCACTTGGTAATGGTGCAAGACTCCACTGTAGTAGATTATGTATAGATTTATAATTTCTAGCATTTTCTGAATGAGTCATCCTAGTAGAAAAGCAGCTAATAGCCAGTGAAGGTCACAATGATGTCACAGGAGCACTGAGAGCTCGGAAAGGGACGTTTTAAAGAATTACAGCCTGGATGAAGCCACATAAAAGACCACAATCACAGAGTGTACTCATCACCTCCATGTTTAATACAGAAAATGTATATACTCATTATATATACTATACACTCAATATAAATACTCATTTGACCATGCCTTGTTCAGGTATTTCTGTTGTGTTGGAGAAAACATTAACGGCTAAGCAACAGCCCCTTTTCTTTATTTTTTCCTCAGTAGTTAAGCATTTTTTTCTCTGGATGAAGCTTCAACTCTTTTTCTGTTCCTTTTCTGGGTCTATTTATAATACAGTGCAGTCAGCCACATTAGCAATTAGCAGTTTGGCTTGGGCACTATTATTGCTTAGCATGGCTTTGGAGATTAGATAATCGTTTCCATTTTTTCATGTTCATGACTTATGACTGTACAGAAAACCTCTCTCAGTTCTTCTGGAAGAATTGGAAAATGAGCACTAACCCAGGAGGCAAGGGTCCCGCGTTGACTGCGGGGACTCTGGGAGTGACAGCCGGAGCGATGGTGCTGGTCGGCTGTCTGGTTGCTGCAGCTCCAGTACCGGAAGCCACTGTGGAGTTCCTGTCTGAGCCCAATGATGGACTTGAGTCTGGGGCTGGTGAGGGACCCGAGGCCGGCGCTCGCACCGGAGTATCAGAACTCGACTGGCCATCGCTGCAGTCTGCTGCAGCAGAGCCATTGCTAGAAGATGCTAAGGAAAGACAATGATGGATCCTTTAAACATGGCCAGAGCATATGAACAAATTTCAGGCTTCAGACTGCTCTAAACTAATTTTAATACCATTTCTTCTACTCTTGGATGTCACTACTGTGTGATGTCACAATTTCCTTAAAATATTCACCTTAGGGACATGGATCTGACTGAGTATTTTTGTTCAAATCTTTTTTTTTTGGCGAGGACCAGCCAATTAGAAGACAGTTAGCTTAAAATGGCTCGTTTCAGATGGCAAATGAACTGCGTAGTTGAAACAAGGTACACTGTAAGTTAAATAAAGATTATTTTGAACTGTCAGTCATGAATTGTGTGAATCAGCCCTATTTTAGAGTCCAAGAACAAAACTGCAGAGTTAAAATGATTATAACAGATCTCCATGAAGGTTCATGTGTGAGAGGATTTAACTAGAAATGAACTTATTGTGCATCTCTGTGTTGTTATGCATGAAGAAAGCTCATATTTAAGGAAACCGGTTGTACAAACATATCCAGAGCAAGTTGCGTTTTGGCTGAATTCCAGATCTACCTCAGGGGTAAATATTTGACACTGGAATGATGATACAGAGTGATTAGAGAAAAACAGGGTCTGTTCTTTGTTTTCCTTCAGTTCATAGTTTCAGTGTCTCGACAGATTAGAGTAGTTTTCACTCATTAAATCTCTTACCTGGTGAAGAGGTGGGTCTGCGTGGGGTTGGAGGCGGAGGTCTTGATGGCCTAGGTGGTCGAAGAGGCCTCAGCCCTGTTGAAGATACTGATGGAGACCCTGTGCTGTTCGCTGATCTCCGGCCACTTGGAGAGGACTTGTGCTCGATGCTGTCCACAGCCGGGGAGCTGTCTCGACTGTGCCTGTGGAGGAGGGTGGGTGGATACAGATAAACAAAGCAGGAAGAAAAATGAAAGAACAAGAAGAAACTAGAAATGTGACTCTGGTAGAACTTGACTAAAGGCAGGAACATGTACTGTACCTTATGGAATGATCCCCATTTGGCTGTGTCTCCCCATTGGATGTACCTGATATACAAGCAAGCAACAGAAATTATTCAAAATGAAAGAGTCTGTTAGCATGTAACATCAAATAATCAAGATATGTTCAAAATATGTTCAGTCCCCTTTTTCCAGTTTAAAAAACAAAACAAAACAAAAAAACAAAATCAAAAGGTGCAGTCAAATAAAACTGACAACCTTTTGAAATGACACATTGAAAAACTTAGCATGCTTCTAATGCATGTTTCTCTTGGTGCTCTTCTGTGACTCACTGTGATGGTCGACTTCTGCTTTTGCGAACATATCGGGATCAACAGTCATGCCGTCAAGGCAGACAGACAGGTCCCCCACCACGTCTGACTCGTCCCTGTCTGCACACAGTTGTAAGGTCTGCACCACCTCAGAAACTACATACAGGAAACACACCATGGTCAGTGCGACAACTATAATAAATTCTCTAATCAAATGAAAAAGATTACTTAACAGACTGTTTTCTTGTTTCCGTTATGGCTGAGAATAGTTCCAAGTACAATGATGAAAAGATTCATTTTTGACGGGAAAAACAACATCAAAACACAACAAACACCAAAACAAACGATTTCAAATATGAAATCTTGAAAATTTAAATTACAACGTTATGGGGATCAGCATGTGTTTCCCTGCTCTGATGTGAAACATCAGTCAGCGCTTGACATTCGATTTGCTCCCAGAGCTCCCTGTCATTAGCTCTGCTCTGCTGGACACGGTCCATGCATATAAAAAAAAATGACTGCACAGTGGACTGAAAAGGGTCTTTATGAGAGAAAAACAAAAAGATAAACACACCAAAAATCTTCCAACACACAAGTAGATGACAAAGATTAGAAATGGAACGCTCTACTGATTGTTTTACTGGGTGTAAGTCAGATAAACCACATCTACAAGCGCTCTGTATTGCTTTTTGTATTGCACGGTTGTCTGATGGGTTTTTTGGTTGTTGTTTTAAACACAAGCCTCGATAACCTCAAACAGTTTCATTAGTTATGATGCGTGCTGCAGTGAAACCGTTTAAACCTGCACCAACTAACACAAACAGCAGTAAACAGTCTGACTAAACTTTTTTGGCCAGGAAGTCATGTGGTTTACACTTGTAGCAGTTGACTTTTACAGGAGTGAAATACTAGTGAATCATTGCTGTCTAACTGTCTACACATAATTTCTTATATGTAGAAATCTCCTTTGTTCTATGTGCAACAGAGATTTTAAGCCTCCAGCTCTTCTAAGCTGAGGTACTCCCCAGACAGCCATGAAGCATAATCTCCCAGCTGTTTCTTTTCAGTAGGACATGTCCCACACAGCTCACCTAGGAGGCATCTTAGTCAGATGCCTGAACCACCTCAGCTGGCTCCTTGTAGTGTGGAAGTACAGGAGCTCTACTCTGAACTCCACCCAAACGACTAGACTTCCATCTTTAAGGCAGAGCCCAGGCACTCTGTGGAGGAAGCTTAACCCTTTCATGCATGAATTATGACAACCTCAATCAGGATTTTTTTCTTAAGTATTTCTATTCACCTTTAGGCATGAAAAAAAGATTTCTGACTTTTTTAAATGTCCACTTAAGTGGACAACATATATATTGACTTATGAATTTGGTATGGACTGACACATCAGACACATCATATGTAGTGGTTTATGTGCAAGAATACCATCAACACTGACACAAATACAAGAAAACAGCCTTTGAATAGCTGTCCACTGTACTGGAGTGAAAGGGTTCATTTCCACCACTTGTATGCACGATCCTGTTTTTCCCCACAGAAGAGAATGATGTAAAATAGCTTTGCATACTCACTTTTCATGTCATTAGATTTGAGTGTTTCGCTAACATCCAGTGTGGCCATGCCTAGCAATAGATCTGACTTCAGGGTCTGGTGGCTCCATACACGAAACACTAGTTTGCTGAATGGAGTTACGATCCTGGGAAAACAAAATATATTGGGAAACTGTTACCTTTGAAAGTTAAAAAAAAACAAAAAAAAAACCAAACAAACATGATTTTCTCCATTGAAAAGCTTACACAGGAACGTCCTTCATGGTCGTGTACACCATTTCAACGACCAGGTTGACAGATTAATATGTGCTGATAGTGTTTTTATAGACTTTCCATTGTCTAAATAAATAAATCTGTAAGCAGTTCTTATTGCACTTGTAAATCACTATAAGTCATTAGCTAACCAATGTCGAGTGAATACCATTTTCTGTGAGTCTTAAAACCTTTTACAGCTCCAATCTAACATTTGTATTGAGTACAACTCCCAATAACTTCTACAAGCATCAATAATTACATATATAGGGAATCACAACCAATTAATGTCAAGAATTCACAGCATTGCAATCTGTTTGACAACTGTTTTTACCGAGCAAAAAAGTGAAAGCCACTGTGTTTGTACGAGCAGCAAAAATCTTTGTGTTGTCGTGAAAGCCAACCACAGACAATAAAGTTCAAAAGCTATTCAGGGACAGTGGGTGTCCATGACCATCACTATGACAGTTGTTTAACAGGCACCAGGAAAAGAGACAGTGGATATGTGGACTGGGTCCCGTTACGCCCCATAGTAAACACTTGTTATATAATAACGCTTCCCCCGTTGGTCTAAAAGAAACTGTAGGAGAGTTCTATATTAAGAAGGCCACTTTGCACAGAAGGAGACATTGGATAGGCTAAAATTAAGGGGGCGCTAAATGTGTGAATATTTTTTGACTGCAGGAAGCCAAGTGGTGTGAGTGCACTAAATGTGAAGTGCATGCTTAGAAACAGGATTCCTGTAAATGCACCGGACACTCTCCCCACTGTATGGGACTGTAATTGCTAATGGAAGCCAATTCCAAACACACAGGTCTCTTTCTCTTTCCCACATTTTTTTTTTTTTAATCTTCTCTTTAAACCGGAAATTCTCTATGAAAACTAAGACAAAGGGCATAAGCAGGAAACACAATTGCACAGTTTCAGTGAAATTCTATTTTTATATTCTCATTTGCTAGGGAAATGATGATATGTCTTACCAAATAGTGCAGTCAGCAGTAATTGTGGTACACTTCTTCCTTAGAGCCAAAACCCAAATTACCACACACTGTTTTCATGAATCACTTTATGCAGTCTCTAGGGGTCACAGCCATTAAACGAGCAGTAAAAATGTTTGACCAATGGAATGATGCTCTTCTCACTGAGGAGCACAGGCATTAATTACTATGCTCTCTTTTTAATATATATATCTACATATTTTATAAGCTACAAATATAAACTACTACAACTTTATTAATGCTAAAACTTTTGTTTTCCCTCCACATTGTTTGCGTGAAGAATCTTTAAAGAGTGCCCTTTACGCGTCTGCTCATTTTCATATGGATATTTATACAAACATGGGCAAAGTTTCAAATAATGAGGTCAGCATTTGTACAAGTAGTTCTGGTGACTTAAAAAATTCAGGTTTTAGATGCTGTATGACGCCAAAGACAGGGGATATCCTTAATATGATCATCTCACAGCTGTATTAATCTACTGTTCAAACCTCCTGTTTGCAAGAAGTGGACTGGAAAGAGTCTGTCCCAACATAAGATAAATACAAATCTTTTTAAACTGTGAATGATGCCATTACTCTACTCTGCTCTCTAGTTTCTCCCTCTGAAAACGCTACATCCAGATCAGCAGAATCAACTTTTTGCGATTTGGTAAATAAACAGTTGTTTTGGTTTCCTGAAAATATCAGTAGTAACATTTATGACAGTGAGTAATAAACATCTATCATCTATCTGAGTAAGTGGGCTATTAGATGTTCTAAGGACACATTTAAACATCAAAATTCATTCGTTGTCCTTTGTCATAAATTCAAACATTTGCAATTTAAATACAGGTTTTATTTAGACAGATTTGGCTGGAGTTAAATACATTTTATGGGTAATAAAATAGAAGTATGGCATAGGAGTATTTATGACATGAACTAATATCATATGAGTCTAGTAATCATGGCAAGACTGACTCACACAGTGAGCGGCTGCTTCCATTTGGGGCTGTGAGTGTTGGTACATTTCTCTGTTTTCTTGGACTGGCCGTCGACTGTCACTTCCACATAGGGACTGGGACCAAACCAGTTTTTCTTGTTTTCTTTCAGTTTTGCTGAAAGCACTAAACAGCGAGAATACACAGTGTAATGATTAGTCACATGTTGGAGTCCAAAACAAAACAAACAAACTGTTTAAAACTTTAATTTTAAGTGGGGAAACATTTATTTGATCCCCTAAACATTTACTAGTTTACTCACAAAAAAATGAACAGTCATTTTAACGAAGAGAAACAAAGTATCGACCTCTAAACCTCTTTAGGTTTCTAGGCTGCCGCTTGGCAGCTTGAGGTTTCTGTTACCTTCACACATTTTTCTACATGATTCAGATCTGTACACTGGTTAGAACACTCTGTGATCTTAACGTGCTTCTTCTTTAGCCACTCCTCTGCTGTCTTGACCGTATGTTTAGAGTCATTCTCATTGGAAGACTGATCCACAACCCATCTTCAGTGTCTGGCGGAGGTCTGGAGCGCCAGACCAAGGGAATTTGATTGTGTTTTACATTTCTTCCCTTTCTAAAAAGAAAATCGCACCAACATCCATCAACAAGTATTTTGCTATCGGGTTTGTAGCACATTCAAGCCTTGTGCATGTCTACGACCCCCCGATGTCTTTTGGCAGCTCTTTGGTCTTGCCCGTGGTGATGGAGATGTTGAAATATAAGAAATTGATTCTGTGGACAGGTGTGCTTCATACACAGTATGAGTTGAGATCAGAGTATATCTACTTGACTGACTCATTGTAATCAGTGGAGCCAGAATTGTGGTATGGTTGTAAGGAATCAAATTTTTGTTTTACTCTATGACATGCAAATCAGCTATTGCTGGATTTTTTTGGTTGCTATTTTCTCTCTCTATTACTACCATAAGAATTAGAGACTGTTCATTTCTTTAGAAGCGAGCAAACATACAAATTGTGTGTTTTTAATTGGTAGTAAATCTTAAAAAATAAAAAAAAAATGCAGTTATAGCAGGAAGCACAGACTTTTACTAATGAGAACATCTGCAAACCCGAAGCAGCTATCTGAATGCTCAGAAATAAAATAAGTCAACCTGACTTTTATTTTAACCTCTGTCTTCTTTGATAAAGACCGAAGACTCACCAATGATTTGTAGCTGTGCCCTAATAGGGTATCCATTAGAAGTGCCCGACTTGGTGGCTCCACTGGCCATGACATAGGGCTGGGATAAAGGCCTGTAGACAACACATCATTAGGTTGGTGACAATCATGCAGAACATACAGATAGGACTAAATGATCTCATCTGTAAGCTGCAGATGTGCAGCATACAGGTGAGATCATTTAGATCAAATATATTTAGCTCACATTGTGAGCCAAATTGATTTCTAACAATAGTTTAATAAATATACAACCCTACATTAAAAATATTTATATTTCACAAATTATCTCTTTAAAACTACACATTACAGTAAAATAGAAAAAAATATCAGAGCTTTAAGCAACTTTTTATTAACGACTGTAATTATAGTGCAACTATTTATCTTTCTGAAATACTCTTACAACGCACAACATCTGAGATTAAAACAGTACACAGTTACACACAACTGGTGGCAAAGCTGGGAAACAAACCACTAACTATTTGATTAATGGAAAACTCGTTCCAACACCTGTCTGTAAAGTGCTCTGAGATTACATTTGTTGCAACTAAAACCAAATTGATATCAATTTAATCAGCTGCAGTTCAGCAGGCAAAGATATAACAGTCAGTCACTATAAGAACCTTGCAAGATGCATAAAGCACATCAAGCTCATTACATCTTCAATTGCTGACACAAAATGATCATAACTGTGGGCTCCAAATGACCTCTAATGCACATTTGTTCCTATATTCCTGTCATTTTACAGTGCAAATGCTTTCACTGCTTTTGGCTTGAAGCAAGCAGCCTTTACCAGATTATTTTCACAGTTTAAAATAAACAAGAAATACACTAAATTATTATTCTCATTCTGTGCAAACCAGTTCAACTCAGCTCAACGGGAACCCCATTTAGCATATCAGTAACACGCATACATATTTTTCCTTCGTAGCAAAGACTTCTACCTAAAATAGAAGGATTCCATTCTTAACAACACTAAATACTATAATCACCTGTTAAACGTCCAAAATAAGAGAACAGACTGACAGTGAACTCAAAATGAAAAGAATATCACTTCAAGCAACAGTAAAAGTCTCCTAAATGCTGCGTCATCATGGAAGGTAATAAAAGACCACAAAAGGAGGCAAAGGCCAGGTCTGCAGTCTGTGAAAACCTGTAAGGTGGCTGTAAAAATTAATCTTATGGGTCTAACAAAAAAAACAAAAAAGCTGATCTTTGTCACTGGTCTTCAGATCCTGTGATCTTTTCTTGATTCTGGTTACCTCGGTGTGGCACTGAATAATGCATGGTCCTCAGCTCTAGCTCATCCAACAGTCTACGCAGACACAGCAGAGCAGGAGAAAGTGAGGAGCGCCTGGGTAAACTTTCATGTTGGCTACTGGTCTCAGTCAATAATTCATTATAATTGCTGACTTTGCATCCCTGCAAGTAGACTGAATGGGTATCTTGAATGAGTGTATTTCCTGGATACTAAACTCAATCATTTGCGCTGACTTGGATTTCTGTTTCAAACGAGCTAAGCAACATCTCCTACTATTTCACAAAGTGCATGTGGAGTTTCTTGAAGCTAATCTGAACTCGGTGGTTCGGCCGCAACACCACAGCACTATTTTGAACAGCATGACCAAAACCGCTTAAGAGGAGCTTTTCATTACTATTTGCTGAACTTCTATTGTCAAGGTTGCTAACACCTTGTTAACTCACATGGCTACGCTGTTTACATCATGACTAAGAGGGCAAAACAATGCAGCACATCATAAAAACATACCGCCGCAATGACGAACTCGAAATCTTTGTAAGATAAAAAGGCACAAACGGGTTTTTCTAATATCACGATTCAAGTAAATAATACTCTAAAACCGTCTCAACTCAAAATACGTTAAAATCAGAGACTGTTGAGAACAATTGCGACTAAGAGCACAAAATAACGTAGTCGTCATTCTTGCATTGTGTTTACAGAGCAATTATGTCAAAGGAGAGAACTATGCGGTCAGGACAGCTTGCTAATGGAGGACACTTGGGAGCATTGACGTTTGACAGGTGCAGTCAGTTTGCCGAAGAGTCAACAAGCTTCCGTATACCTGTAATAATACCTCTTTTCACTGCTTCACTGACACGAACCCATTTATAATAATATAAATTCCTATTAAGTGACTTCAACATTTAGCGTACAATAGCGTAATGAGAAATGACTCCATGACGTCTAAGCGTAAACATTTTATCGAACTACTAAAATATCAGATTGAGTGTGGCGCACCTTCCTTCGCAAATGACAGCAAATAGCTGAGAAGAACCGACGCAATGTACATACACATTCTGTGTCTTGGATGCTAAGCTAAGACACGTTCGTAAGATTACATAATTTAATCCAACTAGGAATTGATAACAAGCTAACGCTAATTCAGTTAGCCGGAGAGAGAAGAACAGTATGTCCTGGTTGCCACTGTCAACTGCCATGAAGCTGACCACTTTAAGTTATTTTCGCAACTGCGGCTTTTTTAACTAGAGTTGCTGGGTACGTGTTGAATGTCAGCTGGCCACCAGAATTGACAGCCTGCTGCCATCCCAGCCCAGGCTAATTGCTAGCCTGTTAGCTTGTGTCATCATCATGGCTGGCTGGAAATCCCAAAGTCCAACGGTTATGGAAAAAGCTAATATCACCGATGAGAACTCTAGTAATTGGCTCTCATTACTTACCGGGGTCCGAGTGGGGAGCTGTAAAACTAACGCGCTGTACCTGAAGTGTCCTCCCAGCCTTCGTTCACCAGGATGTTTGGGTTTCTGTTGGGGGTTTCACTTCAAGGAAGAAGAAACTTCCACCATCTTCGTAAGCTCGCGTCACGTGATCGAAACAAGGTGGGGCGAAAACGCTACTCCCTCTTTGTGTCGTGATTGGACAAGAGTTGGAGAACGACGAACCAATCAACGGTCAGTAAACAAACTGATGCATTTAAGGTACTTGCAGTATACTCATAAAATTTATGATAAAACAAGTGATTAATGCCATGCCCAGCATTAAAAAAAAACATAATTTTTTGCGTTGCTTAAGAGTAATAATACAAAATATGATGTCATAAGTAAGTAAGTAAGTAAGTAAGTAAGTAAGTAAGTAAGTAAGTTTATTTTTATAGCGCCTTTCAAGGTAGGGATCACAAAGCACTTTACATGAGAATAAAAAACTGTACAACAACAAAAAGATACATACAATAT
>VURO01005223.1:24374-41892 GCA_015108175.1 Pelvicachromis taeniatus | reverse complement strand
GTGGGGCTGTGTGGGTGTGTGTGTGTGTGTGTGTGTGTGTGTGTGTGTGTGTGTGTGTGTGTGTGTGTGTGTGTGTGTGTGTGTGTGTGTGTGTGTGTGTACACATATATAGGCCACATCAACACACACACTGAAGCATTTGCTCTGATGCAGGAATCCAAAACATTGAACTTGCATTAAAATGGCTTGTTTTATATTTAATCTGATCGTTACATCTGTTTCTTAGTTATTGATAATGTTCGTGGAACGTTGAAGCTGCTGCAGGACAGCAATGTAACTCTCAGATGACAGAGACGCTTGGCAACCTTGCTTTTATGTAGGACCATGAGCCAAGCAGTTAAGTTGATCACACATCCAGATGCCGACTGAACCAGATCGATTACAACCTGTCGCAAGGACGTCGCCATCCTATTTGTACTCTAGTGTGACTGAGCCATAAATGATCAAAAGTTGTATTGGTAATAAACCAGAATGAGCATTGACTGATATGTGGTAGATTTAACTACTATGGGTCAAGTTTGATATCCCTTTCAGTAAATTGATATTCCCCGTTTCCATTGATCTGTGTTTCTGTTCGATCCCACTGATGCTGTGGTATTGGCCCAGTTGTCATTCGGACCATCCGTATTGTTCTGAGCAGCGAGATGCTGCCTTATCGATATTGTTTTGTAAGGTTTTTGGAAATCATGTCTTAAGTTTCTGGTGTGGTATTGTGTTGATGGTGTGCTTGTTTGTCCACATGTTGTATCTTTGTCTAGTCACCAGGAAGTCTGAACATGACAATAGCTAAAAAGATTCCAGAGGAGTCGAAGGGCAGCGTTTACTCTGAAATATAGTGGCATAAAAGTAAAAGGTAAGCACCTCAAAATTGTAGTTGAAGTTAAAACACTTGGAGTAATGCCGGTGCCAAGCCATCTGCCTCCTTATGCTGACTTTGTTCTTTTTAACTGTAGGAAAGTGGAGTTTAGTTGAATGGGAATAAGTTTTAAAAGACGGGGTCGCCTGGTATTAATAAACCCGACAGCTGAGGTCTGCTTGCGTTGTGAGTCAGATCACCTCCAGGTCTGGCCGATGCAGTCGCATTCCTATGACAGTGTTTACATGTAGTGTGTGTGCATTTACAACTTACATTAATGTGCTTTGCCTTATCCAAGCTGGACATCTAGACTGCACATTAAAGGCATTTTATTAATCAGAAATGTGTGAGTTTTGACGTGGAAACGGAGCATTTGCAAGCAACAATTAGAGCAAAAACATTTCAGATCATGTTTTAACTACTCGCACTGGATGCATCCTCCTACAAAATGAGCACACAAGATTGAGTTTTTTAAAAGCCTTCTTTAAACTCTTTATGTGCTTTGATTTTTCCTTTTCTACGTGTGGGTTGTGATTTTTTTGTGTGTGTGTTTTTGCATGAAAACGTGCTCCCTTTGTTTCTGTGACCATGCAGAACATCTGTGTGTTAACTGAAAAACTCGAAGTAATAAAAGTTTTTATAAGGTTACCAAAGAGCATGTCTCAGCATCCTACACAGACCGCTTTTACAATCTAATCAATTTCTCATTATGATGCTGGTTTTGATTTCTATGCCAAAAGGTCAACACCCGACTCCACACTTTCCTCCAAGAACTAAATTAATTTCTCTTTTTCTGCCAATACCACCAAAGGGGGCTTAAGCAGGCTTATTTCAATTATCTTCCATTAATGTTAACTTTTTGCCCTGAGGTTATTAAAAACTTAGGACTGTCTACTTTGATTTTAGCACATAGAGTTTACTCTGTGGCAGTTTTTTTTTTTTTTTTGAATGGAAAACAAGGTCCTGGCTTTGAAGATTTTATTCTTGTGTTCAAGAATGATAAAATAATTGCAGCTATGCACTGACACACGTTGAGTCACTCTGTATACAAGCTGAGAAATTATCCAATTGATCGTGACCTTTTGAGATGGGCTCTGTAAGACCAGCTCTTCCTCAGTTCCAGACATGGTGTGCTGGCAGCTCCAAAGCTCTGAACTGTGTGACTCCTACCGAGGACCGTCCTGCCAGGCTAAATTTCTTTCACCTGCTCTAAAGTTAGACTGCCCTGTCTTTGGCACTTCCTTGGCTCTACCTTAACACTTGGTTTCTGGAAGGCAGTTGAGCATACCGAGCCTGTCCCCATGTGACTTTCTGTTACAGTTTTAACAGAAAGGTACTTGACTTTAAGCTACAGCGTGCTTATCTATTCACACATCTCAGGTGAAAACAACTATACAGACTCAACAGCTGAAAGATTTTTGGTGTCTGCTACATTTCCATAAATCCATCCTTTGTGGAGAAGCACGAGTGCAGAAGTTGTAAAGCTCCAAACTACACTATAATCTGTTTAAAGAGGGCAGCCTAGCAGATAAGACTTGTGTAAATATTGTCGGAGTAGATTTAGATTGTCTTGTCGAATGAAGGTACCAGCATAGTAGCAAGCTTCAGTGTTGGTGTAAGACATGAATGAACGCCCTATGCAGAGCCTTTATGATTCAAAGACTGTTTTGTGTCCCTGACATGATTGTTCAAAGTCTCTCTGCTTGCCAAAACTTGTATAGCATCTTCAGAAATGAACACATGTAAAGTGTACTCCTCTAAAGATTTTACACACAAATGCGTGCATGTCTGTTTGGATGTGTATTCATTAGGAAATGTGTTGGGTTGACTCCTGAAATGTGCAACAGCAGAGACGGTGATTGTCACCATCAACAGCGTAAACAGAAAACGCATTAGCTGGTTACATTTTTGCACTGAAATAAGTTAATAATAAGTTCCCGTTAGAGGTTCTGAGCAGGTTCGGCCTTGGGGTTGGAGACGAATCTACTAAATCTTACTGGAGAAAGATGCAGATGATTTTATGGGAATGTGATCTGTTTGGTGCAAAGACTCTGGGTTGAGTTTATAGTGAAGCTCTTAACGTGAAACTGCACATTCATATTACTATTATCTTCTAGTAGTGGCCTGGCTCTTATTGATGCCTGTTTCTAATAAACGCCAGGTTTGAAAACATGTCACGACAAATAGACGACGGTCTCCAATAGTAGCCGGTCTGTAGTAAACGCCAATCTCCAATGACCCACTGCCTTCTCCGTACGCTACTACTCTTTTCATACAATCTGGGCTACTGCCCTCCTGCAGTAAATTATATGGCAAATGTATACGTATACGTCCTAATGTATACGTATACGGTATGTGCAAGTTTGGAGCTCATTGCATTTCCTTATGTTCCGCAGGGGACTTTGTCGAGCTTATGAGCGCTTTCGGACTGAAGTTCGGACTGGTAGCAGGCCAGTGTTGGTGGTATCATTATCAAGACGCCTACCGTAGCTGTTTTTCATGATTACGGAAATACCATATACTGCTTTAATAATACTGTACTGCTGTACTGATAATTTTGTTAAATCCTGAAATGTTCATCTGCTGTTGTTGCCTACATTTTGTGGCCGTAAATACGGTACCATACCGTATTTTACTGCCAAATGAACTCCGTTTACCCATCACCATTCTGTCTGAGAAGGGAATAAGAGCCGGTCTCCAACAACCGCCGGTCTCTTATAAACGCCGGTCTGTCCGAATAATTTTTTGAATAAATGTGGGGGCTACTATTGGAAGA
Source organism: Pelvicachromis taeniatus (assembly GCA_015108175.1). Taxonomy (NCBI): domain Eukaryota; kingdom Metazoa; phylum Chordata; class Actinopteri; order Cichliformes; family Cichlidae; genus Pelvicachromis; species Pelvicachromis taeniatus. The sequence goes on along the minus strand of VURO01005223.1, from coordinate 38,260 downwards.
TCTACGGTAAGTGCCAGTTCATTTTACAAGATGGCCGCCCTTCCTCAAGTCTCTTTCTTCCAAAGGTTTTTTCCTGTTAAAAGGGAGTTTTTCCTTCCCACTCGTGCCTAGTGCTTCCTCATGTAGGATCGTCTGACTGTTGGGGTTTTCTTATTGTAGGGGTTTTGCCCATTCCAACCTGACTGTTAGCATCCTAGAATAACCGTAAAAGTTGTCTCTACTGTTATGTAACATTTTCATTTGTACCTTAATGGAAATAATTGATTTTCCATTCATTCATAAGGTACAACCTTGTATCCAGGGCTACACTGCTTTCTATAAATGTTTGGTTAAACACAGTCATCTCTTTAACTCTCCAGGAATATGTCAGCAAATAATTAGCAATATATATTACAGTACATTTGCAACAGCCGGTATTTGTTTTCAGATCTCTCCTCCAGTCTTATCTGCGAATAATGCAGTGTTTTATTTTGGGTTTACAATTTAAATTGTGGCATGGCTATAAATTATTTTGAATGGTTAAACGCACACAAAAGAAAAGTTTGAGAAACAAAAGGTCCAATTTTATGGTTACTAGCCAAATGGCCTTCTAAATTGGAAACATAAGACATTATCCTGCTGGTTTGCATGCAAGCCCATTCTTCATTATGGAGAGATGGCTTTGTGTTTTTATCTTGTTGGGTGCCTTTCGAGCAAAGGAGCACATTACGTTGAGTCTTTGTTTTATTGTGTTCAGCAAATTAATAAATGGGAAGCACAGTGGGAAAAATAGATATGAAAATGTGTACTTTGCATTATTGAAAAGCCCATCCACTAAAGGTTACCAGCAGCTATTGTTGTACAATCTGTGAAATGTAATTAGAGTGTGTGTGTGTGAGAGAGCAGCACAGATAAAGCTGCCTCTGCCATTATGGACTCCCTCATAACATTTTGCTTCCCTCTGAAACTTATTCTCTCTGAACTAATTTTGCATGACATGTTGCATTTCTGCTCCAGCTATCATGAGGTTACCTGTGAATTAAACCGGGTGTGTAACACAGCAAATTTTCAGATTATATTCTCGGCATGCAAACGCCTTACATTTGCTTTGATTTATTAATTCAAACAAGACAAGAGTCGCACCATTACTTAAATGACTTACCATCACAGTTGCTGGTGTGCTGCGTGTAATCAAATGAGTTGGATAAGCAGAAGAAGTGTTAGATTTGGATTGACTGATTTATTAATAGGATTGATTTTGAAACAATGGATGATCGGAACGTATCAATAGCAGAAACAGTTTGAACTTAGATTTCACTTAATAATACACACGCTAACAGTGAATTCACCGACACTGCATCTTGTTTGAGGAGGCAGCACGATCAGTATGCAATATATTTAGTAAAGCTCACCTGCAGCATCATCATTAATGCTATTTGCATGTTTCTACTTTGTGGTGAACAGCAGCCGTATTACTGGTGGATTTCACTTATTGTGACAGCTTTGCATAAATACATAAATCACTTCTCTCTACACAGTTTTTTAACATCCAGACAACTTCAGTATAGGAAGAGAGAAAATCACAGTTGACGAAGAAGGGCTGCGCACACTAAACGCTGGGTCACATTAGGTCACATGCCAATTAGCAAATATCTATAGACGGACTTTGTATGCTTGTTAGCTTTATTTTTAACAACGTATAGCCTATTAATGTGTTTTTCTAGCTCTGTTTCATCTTTATAAAATAATCACTGACTGTTTTTTTCCTTGCAGTGTTTCTTCATGTGTGTATGGACAGGTTTAAGCAACTATTCTCTGTTCACTTTTTTGTCTTTTTCCCTTTTTATCAACCACAAGATCGTTTTGAACTCATCAGTAACTATGTATATAAGACTAGCAGACTGGAAACTGAGTGACATTTTTAGCTCTCTTGCGTGATGGAAACACTGATTGCTGGAAAATTTTGTTATTGGCAGTGATAGTTTGAACAAAGTTCAGTGATTTTATGGTTAGGCTTTGGCACTTGAGAGTAAGCCAGTATAATCAAGCTACACATCATATAGTCACACACATTAAGTAAGGAGATAGCAAAACAAACACATGCAGTTGTTTTAGGAAATCAGTAATGTACAAACATAATTTCTAATCAGGATTTCCCAATGACAGCTGTACGTGTTGTTTTCATTCATAATATTTTTGCTTTCTTTAGAACTTTATATCAATTATTAAAGTACTTTTTTCCCCAAGATCTTTTTTTAACAGCCGATAAGTACTGCAAAGGAGTATTCGGTAAAAACAAATTGCTCACATTTTTTCTATTTAAGTTACTTTTTGGTTTATTTTTTTCTTGCATTGTGCAAATCTAAAAACGTGTTTTGGGTTCGCAGCTTCTCATTTGAAATAATCATCCCAGTCGCTGTTGTACCTTTCAAAATTTTATCTTTACTAAAGATTAAAATTAGCTTAGCGTCATTACATAAAAAAAGAAAAGAAAACATTGTGCGATCACATGTACAAGTTGGTTTTGAAAGGTCATGTGAAATGTCTGTCACGTAATGACCCGGTGAATTTCTTTTCTGCGCTTCTTGTTCTTAGATAAGCCAGCTCTTCTTTTAATGGCGCCTCTCCATGAAAAGAGTGATAATAGAAGCCAACCAGGCCAAAAGTTGAGCAAAAAGGAGAAATGATTAAGGAACCTTATTAAAAGCAACCTTGTAGATTCAGACGCGTGATGGAGAGCACATTATGAGGCCTGATCCTTTTCAAATGACACCACGGTTTCCCGAACACGCCGAAAAACCTGATTAGGGTGACAAGCACTGAGTGATACTGCAAACCTGTTAATAACATGAAAATTAGAAGGGGCTCATGCAAAGAAAGGAGATTAATTTAGCTGGAGTCCATCTTGTGCAAATTGCGAAGTTGTGAATATGTTTTCAGATAATGAGCCTTCCTACTTGTCAGCTCACTTGTCATTTTCTGTAATTAATGTTAAGGAAGACTCCTTCCTGATGGTTCATATTACTCATGTACCAGGAAAATTTCTCCCCAGAAATAATTTACATTTATTATCATCAGTCTGTTTGTGTGGTTTATTTCACAGTGGAGTAATTTATTGCAGCACCATTTCGCTTGCCTTGATTAGTCACTCGTCAGACTGAGATGTAATTTTTTTTCTTCATATGTCTGGTTCATGGAAATTGAAAGTGTTTTTGGCTCAGCATGATACCTTCACAGCTCTACCTTTTACTCCTGATTCTGTTATTTTTGTCTGTGTGTTTACTTCTTCTTTGCAAAGCTTGCTCCTGCTTTTATTTATTTTATCAATGACATATATGTAAAAAAAAACCATTCACGTTCTATTATATGTGAAATCACAAATATAGAATGCATTAATAGCTTTGATGTTAAAGTTTATTAAACACTATTGCTGTGATTTGCTGGGTGGAAATTCTTGACGGAGAATCGAGATATGGATCTGACCGCATTGAGAAAACGTAAAAAAAAAAAAAAAAAGCTACAGAGTGACAGAAATTATATCTGTGTTTACATTTGCAAATATTTAAATTTATCACACAACATCTGCATACAGTGCTGAGAATAATGAAATTGCACATTTGATTTCTTTACACAGTGAAGTTTATTCCCGTGAGTCTCCACAGATACCAGCTGAAGAGATTTACCCCTCTGTGGTGTGACCATAACTCAAAGAAATATTCATTTAAGACACATATTTAAATCAGCCTTGCTTAGCTGCTAAGCTTTGCTTTTCTTTGTGCCAGTAAATTTATATGCCCACTTCTTAAATGTATTATTCAACCATGCATGTAAATAATGCATGCCTGCTTCCACAGTAAATTAACCCTTTACCTTACCGGGGATACAGGAGTCATTGTTTTGAAAGGCAATTATGTCATTTAATTAATGTTGTAATTAATACTGTAATTAGCTTAAACACCCTGCAACTGGGTGCCACTACTAAGCTGTCTTAATTAAATAGATTGAATGGTTTCATATCTTTTTACACTGTCACAGTGCAGGGTGCGGTGAAATATGCCATTTTATTTGCACGTTTCAACTTTTTAAGACAAACAAGGTTCACGTCACATGGATAACGTGTCTACTAAAAAAGGGAGTCGAGGTTACAAAATTTTCCCTACTTGTGGACATTGTTTGTTTTTTTTTAAACTACCCCTGTAAATCCAAATGGCGTGCTTGGTCACAATTTGATATTCTATCACAGTGGGGGTTACTGTCTGCTAAAATTATGAAACAAAATAAATCCAATTCCCATTTCAGCTTTCAAACTAAAGGTAAGGGAGCTGTGCAAGCCTGTGTTTTATTGCTGCAGTACGGCAGCAAGAGCAAGCAGACAGCTAATCCGCTAGTAGAGAGTTTTTATCCTTGCCCAACCTGACAGTGATAGAAAGTGTTTTCCACAAACTAGAAAAATAGTTTAGAGAGGATGAAATAGCAAAGAGGTCAGTGAATACTGAAGTATTTCCAGTCCACTCGACTCTACTGGCTGCGGGTCCGCCTTTGTATTCCTGGGCTGTAAGCATCCGTACAGCTCATCTATTGTGCATGTGTATGTCAGGATCATTTTTGAAGCCAGACGCCTTAGCGCTAGCAGGAAGCAATAAGGAGGAACTCCCTGCTTGTAAAATTAATTCCCCTTAGTATGTCAGAGTGTGGCTCAAGACCCTGGGAGTTAGTGGGGAAATATAAGCTGCTTTAATGCACAAGAGTTTTGCTTCTGTGGGGGTTGTTTGCAATATAATCTCTCTACATGTAAATAATGCATTAAAAAAACCTCAAAAAGCATAAACAACTGCAAACGTCTTAAGTGAATTTGTTTGCGGCGTCACATGTGCATTAGACGAACACTCTGGCTTTCTTTTTGTTTGCAAGTGATTTTATCAATGTCATTAGACCACTCATTGAACTAAGTGAGGAATCCATCAAAAGCTGACAGGAAGCTGTAGACTAATGGCTGTTAGGCTGTAATATTCTTTAATATGATTTTTATTTGCCTTAATTTCATCTTCTTTTACGCAGGTCCCAAACTGGTGGAGAGCTGCTGAACACCTGAGCACAGAGCTTATTTCTACAAAGCTCTGCTTGCTATATGGACTGGCATGAACAGAAGAAGAAGAAGAAAAAAAAAACTGTCTTGGTAAACTGGAGTAAGAGGCACACTGTGTCAGTATTGCATTTCACTGCAGGGACACGTGAAACAAATTAGGACGAGTATATATTATGTCTGTGGTGACATGCGGGACGGCAATTTGTGCACATGCACCCCGGTTTTGTCTGTTCATACTCCCCTGCGTTTGTGGCCACCTTCATCATACACTCCAACACTCCAAATTAAAAATAGCTCAGCGGGTTTCAATTTTGTGCTGACACAAACCTCATTTTACACCTCCTTTCAGTAGTTTCCCCTGTTCTTACACTTCATATCCTCCGAAACAATCAACCGCTGCCCTGAAATTGCCTGAAACATAACAAAACAAATGAAATGGAAATTAATTTTTTGCAACAGGATTATCTACCCGTGTGACTATTATCTTTTTCCCTGCTGTTTATCTGGAGCAAAAGGAGGGGATAATTTCACAATTAATGGCAGCGAATTCAAAACCCTACTGTAATCATTGTGTGACACATCTCGAAGAAATAGCCCTTCATATTGCCTTAACCTGGGCTTCAATAATCTTGACCCCGGGTATTAATGGATGAGTTAATGGCCTGCAGAAATCCTTTAATTTATGCCAGGGTGAATTAAGAACAAGTAATGGATTCTGCTTTTCAAAATGTCCAGACACGGCATTTCCGTTCAGCCTATCTGAGAAATCAAATTATCATATTATCTCTTTGAATGGGTCTTCTGAACTCATATTTCACAATATCTGATGGAAATAGCTTTGACATTCATTACATGACTCTTGCTTTATCGAAGCTGGCTAGTACATGCTATGACACAAGCGGATAATGATTTTCCAGCTTTCTATGAAGAGAACGGACAGTGAAGAAAATAGATCTGAAACGACAAATCAAACTTTCACTGTCTTAGTGTAAATACAAATGTAATTATAGAAGTGTAAATTGGTTTGACTCTCTGGAGAGAGGCCACCGCCCTTTACCCCTTTCTTCACAATCAATTCGACGAATGTGTCACACTTCTTAGAAAGAATATCTTAATAACGGGCACTTGGAGTTTTCAGATCTCTTGCTTTATGTTTGTGTTTCGAAATTCACTGCGAGTCAGGTAAAGATGATCGTGTTTTAAACTCACTCCTGTGTGTTTTAGCTTTGATAACCGATGATTACTGACAGCTGTGTTCGCGGTAAAACAATTACTGTGATTTTGATATGTAAAGAAGAATTAATAAACTGCATTACAGTCATTTCCAATTATGCCTTACATGTAAATACTACTGTGAATTATCCTGCTAATCTCTTTGTGCCATGAGTTTGATCAGTTTCAGCTGCCTTTAGTTTGTCTTTTAGTCCCAAACCAACAACAGAAAAACACCAAACTGCCACGTGGCAACACCGTCCAACCACTGGGTTCATCAGAAGTTTGATTTACAGTACAAAAAAGTGTCATAAATCAATAGTTTTAGGTTTAAAAAATAAATAATTAAAATAATTAAAGATGCATTCTTGGAGGGAAACAAAAGCTAACGTAGCCAATTTTTAACCATTTGAGTGTTTGCAATGCAGTCTTAAGACCGTTGCTCCTGTCCGTCTTCTTGCATATATACAAATTACACCTTGTTCACATCCAGTGTTTTTAAAGTCATCCATCCATTCTCTTCCGCTTATCCTTTTTCAGGGTCGCGGGGGGGCTGGAGCCTATCCCAGCTGTCTTAGAGCGAGAGGCGGGGTACACCCTGGACAGGTTGCCAGTCTGTCACAGGACTAACACACAGCCTGCTGTGCCCTGTGTTTGTAGAGCAAATCCCCCAAAAATCTATCTTGAATGCTGCAAATCTGCAACATTTCAGTGTCACTGTTGCATTCATTTTTATACGTAGAGGCTCAATAACAATCACATTTTAAAAAAAAAGAAATTGCACAGTCTAATGTGATCATTGCAGCAGTTGTTGTTTTTATTTTTATGCTCTGTTCTCGGTGTAAACAGAGAGGGACAAAGTTGTGACCTTTCAATGCCGTCCAGTACAGAAAAAACACCAAACAAATGCCAAAAGCAAAACATGTCTCTACACCGCAACATCCAAAGTTAAGCATGGCTATTACCTTTACCTTTGTCGCTTTACAGTGGTGCACTAGGATTTATTACAGCACTGCTATAATGGATCGCATTAATGAAGTGATAGCTCAGTGTACATTTATATGCTTTAACTTTTACAGGCAGAGAAGTACATCCTCTCACATCTCCTCCATTACAGCCCAGGCTGTTGTGCCCTGTGGATTGAGGATACTCTTGGGGACCGAGACTGCATTTTTATTGGATGATGTCATGCATGTGTCAAAAAATTTGATGTGAGGCGAAACACTGTCGCTGGGAGTCGTCCTGCAGTGATGAAGTCATCCATACACTGGGGTGAGACACATATCGCTTGACTCCTCAGGTTGTACAGCAATCCTGCAGGTGAACCCGAGCCTCCTCGACCCCCAAACCCACCGCACGTACACACACGTACCAAACTCACACATACTCTCCTGTCAAACAGCAACAAAACACTGGCAGTTATTTGGGGTTTGTTTGTAATCTTTTCGGGCGCTTTGTCAGGCAGGCGCAGTGATATTAGTGTGAGTGCACAAAAGCCCCCAAGTGGTGTCACGCACAATTAATGTCCCCAGGTAGCAACTCCATTAGTCTTATGAACTCAAGTCGCAGTGGGGAATGCTAATGGTGGAGGTGCCGTAGGGCATTAGGGAAGGAGTGCAGCCAAAGCTACCACTTTACCTTCATTTTGACCAGTGTGCACCTCCGTCTCACTTTAGAGCCCTGCAAACAGCACCCACCGCCCTCCCCGAACCTCAACAGTTTAGTGAGACACACTGTCAAGTAGCAAGCAGCCTCTGAAGAGTCCACAGGCATGTATGCCACTCACTCACACAGCTGCTCTTTTTTTTTGATGATCATTTATATGTCCCAGGCATCTTATCCAAACGCCTCCAATTACATAACAGCGCCCTGCGTTGTGTCACTCCCGTGGACCCTTTGAAAGTCCATATTTTCAGTTTTATGTGAAAACATCCCTACGTGGTTAATCATTGTCAGCTTTCATAAACGTTGACTTCCATCTCAGCAGCCTCAAATCCCACACGGTCACATGACCTCATCCACTACAGATCCCCAGCCTGACCTTGCTGGTGTAGAAGCATGGAGCGGTTCATTTGATCTAACAGGCCTACAGCTGAGCTAAACCCAGCGGTGAGGCCTGCCTGCCTGCTCCCCCTGCTCCATGCCCACTCTAGCATGGATGTATTTAGGAAGCCTGGTAGCTACCTTTACATCACAGCTCAATAGCATCATGTTGCCTGCAAACCTACATGTCAATTCCATGTCACACAGTCCACGGAGCGAAAAAAGAGGTAGACGTGGTCTGTGATAAAGAGTGAACTGACAGAAAGCAGTGAAATAGAGAGAGAAATGCTAGTAATTTTGGCAGAATGAACCCATGTTGCCAGTCGCTGCAAACGGCGAAACTACACTCTGAGCCTATTTGCAGCCTTTATTACATTATCAATTACAAATTATAAATGTACTCCACACGGTCTGGTTCTCTATGCCTTACTCCATCATGTTGTGCTATCATCACTCAATCTGAGGCCCACACGGGAAGGCCGGGGGGAGCTTTCAGGATCCTAGGTGCCCTCTCGCTGTGGTTCTGGAATGCAGAGCCTGTTTTATTGCTTCTGGCAGTAATTGCACTTACATTTGACGGTCTTTTGTTGAGATAAACCCCACCGCTGGCTCTCTGTTAGCCCCTGCTCCGAGCCAATAGAGTCACAATGCTTTTCAAAATGTGACAACCTACCAACCTTTTACCTTCTTTGTGTATAGTGTGAGGTTAATGGTTTGCTGAAGTTTTTTTTTAAATATATATATATATAAGCCAACGGTTAAATGCTTGTACTTTTACTCAGCAATGCTCAGCATCTAACTGTCTGCTGCAGTCGTTTACTGGAAGGATCAGAACGTGTCCGCAGCTGTTTGAAGTCCGTATCTTTGATTGTATATCCTTCCTAAGAATGAGCCGAGCAAGTGTTCATATTGATTTGCACATTAAATATATTAGTAATAAAACAACATCCTGCTGCAAACCAATTGTAAAATCAATAGTAATTGGAACCAAAATATTATGAGTTCTAGGTCTGCAGTCTTATTGTCTCTGTAACTGACCAGTGAAATCCTGTACGTTTGCACACTAAATGTGATAAATATTGATAACAATGTCAAATGAATGTATGGCTGTAATTCTGAGAGCCTAAATATAAATTGAATAAACTCTGGAATGATTGCATATGATGGAAAAACAGGAGGGTTTCAAACCAAGGCAGAGCTGAAGTTGAACAGAAGCAGCTATTGATCTGCAAAAAATGAGAACGCTCGAAAGGGACATACTGATTGAAAATCCTATGATATCACACTTTATATGAATCTGTGCCAAACAATGTAAACATCAGTGAGCATTATATTGTACATTTTTGTTATTGGTTTCCAAGCCTGGCTGTAATTTGACGTATTTTGTATTGGTGAGCGATGATATCTAAAGATAAGTTTTCCAAATATAATAACTTGTTCACATCCCCCCCAGTGAGCAAACAGTGCTAATAAGCAAGTAATAAGCTTCCCTTTAGATAGGCAAAAACTTTTTGACCATTTGATGCACATCCCGAAAAAACAAAACAAAAAAACACTCATAATTGTAACACTTAAATGGCGTGTCTCTTATTTTCAGTTTGTATGCAAAGCTAAGTTGCTTTTTTTCTTCAACATTTGTTTTCTGCCCAGTACTCCGTTAGCTTTCTGTCGGGTCTCAACCACAAATAAATCACCCACATTTATGCAGTAGTTTTATGTAGTTTAATGTATAAACTACTGTTGGATTTGAGACTAGCTAACTGTTTCCTGTTTCTGTACTATGTTAGCCCATGGTTACTGGTAGTAGCCTCATATTAAGTGTTTTACATCATTTGATTCAGATATTTCCTAAATTTTAAGATAGAATTTAGCTGAATTAAGCTGAGAATCAAAAGAAAGCTGTTGATTTACTGATTGAGGTATCATCCTATGGCCATGAGCTATCGAGCGGCATAAATATGCTTCCTCCAAAGGGGGTCTGGGTTCTCCCTGAGATATTGGTGAGGAATTCTATTGGTTGAGGTAGTTTGACCATTTAAGATGCCTCCTGCACCTCTCCTAGGTAGGGATGCCAACAGTACTACTTAGGAATCTCACCATACCAGGAATTTAGTAGTCTGTACCAATAACAGTAGAGTTACATGATGCTGGATAAGCATTTTGATGCCATAGCAGCTGGAAACATCTCACCTTGGAGTAGGACAGGGAGTTCCATCAGTGGAGTATCTGAAAATGCCTCCCAATGAGCCTAATGTAGGTATAAATTCCAACCAAATGCTTACTTACAATGTCTTTCAAAACCAAAATTCAAAAAACTTGTTCTTCTTGTTTTTGTTTTTTTGGGTTACTACCAAAAAGGCAGTAAGAGATTACTTCACATTTCTATCCTGAAACACTATTTCTTCTATTTCTATTTCTTTGAGACAACTGGCATTCCTGTTGTGAAATCAGATATGTTTCAGACACTAAAATATTTGCAGTGGGTAACAAATAATGTTACTCTTCTTAGTAAAGCTGTAAGATAATCCGCAACCCTTCTAACATTTCAGTCCGTGTCCTGTGAACAGAATATAATGTTAACATTGTCAATAAATGCTGTGACAGCAATTTAAAAGAACTTTATAATAAATTATTTATGTTTAAAGTACATGTGATATTCTTTTGTTTTGTTTTTTTTCCTTATTGTGTGGTATCAAATTGGGTATCCAGAATCATGTAATCCTGTTGGTATTGATACTGACTATTAATGTCCTGCTATTGTGACATTCCTAAGTAAGATGTTTTAGGTTACTACTACTTGGAGGAGACCCTGGGAGAGACCCAGGATACGCTGGAGACATTACACTTTTTGGCTGGTTGGGACTGCCTGTCCCATAAGTACAGCTAGAAGGTTGCTGGGAGAGGGAGGTTTGGTATGCTTAGCCTGCTATCGGTTTTGTCCTGGATAAGCAGCACAAAACCGATAGATAGATGGATGGACAGATCTGAAAAATAAATGGATATTGCGTGCTTGATGAGACTGCAGTCTATAGTCACTGCCTTTCTTGGATTTCTGTGATAAACCTTGACAAGGCACAGATCTATTGCATTTTTGTTTCTTGTTAGAACTAATCTAAAGATACGGAAAGAAGGAACTAAGAATGAATTTTCAAGTTTTAAGTATGTTTTTGGAATGTTCTTTATTCATTTCGTGTGAGTGCACAGAGAAATGTTTCTTTACCTTTAAGATGTAAACAGAGGTACACATTTGTGGAAAGGAACTGAGACACTGCACCTTTTATAGTCTGGCTTTCCTCTGGTGTGGGATCCCATGGAGCAGGAAAACAAAGCATGAGGTGTGTCTTATTCTCCACAGAGTGCCTCGGGGCCAAGGAGTGAGCTTGCTGCCATCCTGGAGGCTTTGAGTGCTTTATAACAGCATACACAAAGGACTAGCTTCCCACAGCCCAGTCATTAACAAGTGGGCAACGGTGAAGGCAAAGCCGGAGAGGGGATTTCCACTGTCCTGCCACCACACCTGCTTCCACATTCACAGAGTCAGGCTGGTCCAGCATGAAGGATGACTTGTAGTTCGATGAACTCCAGGGAAAGCAAGCCAGCCCTCTTGTCTTGTTTGTTTGATAATTCAAGAGTTTCTGACAACAGTCCATAGCTCAGAACAAAAAAAAAACAACAAAAAAATGGCTTAATTCTGCAGCTTTATCGCAATGAGTCCCATCAGAAAACTTAAACAATAGATATTAATTCCTACAAAATAATTCATATGTAGTTTAGCTTTAGTGCCATTGCTCATGTTAGTTCTGAGTTCTGCCTAAATTCTGTACAAACATTTCAAAGGGGGAATAATCCTCCCTCCATATACAACATTATACTATAAAAAGATCTAATAATAATAATAACAATGACAAAAACTTTCGGCAGGTAAAGCCCAATTTAAGACCACCAGAAAATAATCCAATTAAGGAAAATACAGTAAGTGAATAAAAAAGAAAAACATAACCAAAAGTTAGAGAACTGTGTAGAAATGAAAGGAGATCAGCTGGCTAAGAGGAAAAACTACAGCTGGATGAATAGAGGCCGGGAACAAAGATAAACTACTAACTAAAGACAAACTAACAACTAAAAGAAGGAGAGACAAAACTATAACTACACAGAAAACTAGCTGGAAAACAGGACAGTGGTGGGAAACCAGCGAGGGACAAGCAAAAAGGGAGGACACACAAGATGAGTAAGTTTAGAATAAAACAGCAAGTAACCAAAAAGAGGAGTCACGGATATGACACACAAACTGATCGAGACAGTGAAGAAGTAAAGTAGACACTGGGAAAAACCTAACATTACAGAATACACAGGAACCACAACTACACCCCAGAAAATCAAATATCTGTTATAGAAAACAATGCATTACCTTTCAGAGACACCCCACTGTAGCTAGGATTTCAATGCTTTTCAACAAAGAAATCATGTTGATGATACTCAATCCCCAATCAGTATCAGTAAGTTAACTGTCCCAAAACAAAGCAGGTAATATTTACATGCTGTCACTGACACAACATATATATTTCTTATTTTATATAAACCTCACCATATGTCTTTGTTTGCTAAGAAGAACAATTATGTTTTGTCCTATCTGCATGTTACCAGGGAACGGTTGCCAATTCTGCATTTTTACAGCACACTGGGTCAGAAGAATAGCCTGATTTTCCCACTGTTATTGTTACTTTCACACATGCAGCAGTGCTTTGGCTCTGCACTGTACTCTGTCTCCTTCTCTCACTGCATAGCTAAAATGGATTCAAGAGATCCAGGCGATGACAGATGAGAGAAAACATTTAATTTCGACCACCCTGGATCAAAGACCAAACCTGCTAATTACTAAGCATGCAGTGTCAGTGGTAGCAGGCACAGACTGGACTGAACTAAATTTTGATGGATGTCAGTTGGGACTTGACTTCAAGTGAAAGTGGATATGTGACATTTACTTACAGAGGCTGTGACAAGTCACAGTGTTATGTAAATAGCACACCTGTCCTGTCGCTGATGTGCCCGGCTTATGGAAAAATCTGTCCTTTACGATAGAAATATTGTATAAGCATAGCATTTTGTACCATCTGTGAGAATATTTTGGGAGGGGCTGTGTGAAGATGACAGATTGTGAAATGAGCTAAAGCTGATATTTCATTTGAAAAACAAAAATGCAAAGATATAGTACTGTAGATAGCATCGTTATGGTCCTTTAAACCTTATCAATGTGCAGAATTAAAAGTTTTATTAATTGTTGCCACTTAATTTTTGAATAAAAGTGCTTTAATTTCACCGAAATGGGAGGCATGACTGTTAAAATACTGTGGTGATAATTAATCTAAGCACTAAATACGTACAACTAATCAAAAAGACACAGCTACACTGTGAAAAGGATAATAAACAACCATCCAAACACAAAAAAATACACTGTGATCCTCACATTCGCTGCTCATAAAAATCTCCTGGTAAGTCAAGTGAATATAAAAGACTATGCTTTTTTTTTTTTTTTTTTTTAATTTTTTTAAAGAAAAAATTTCCAAAT
>VURO01005223.1:8415-24354 GCA_015108175.1 Pelvicachromis taeniatus | reverse complement strand
CAAAAACCAAAACAAACACCAAACCACACAACCAAAAACAACAAACAAACCAACCAACAACCAAAAACAACAAACAACACAAAAAAAAAAAAAAACCACAAAAAAAAAAAAAAAAAAAAAAAAACTATTCTTTTTTTTTTTTTTTTTTTAACTGTTGTCAAGGAACATATTGCCAGCATTGTCTCACATACTCAGGCACCACAGTACCACTTGTGATTAACGTATAGTGACCTGTGACCTCTGTGGCGCCGCTAAGTTTTACCCATGCTCCATATAGCTGTAATAACATCTACTAGCGAGCCGCTAAGGTATTAAAAAAGACAAATGCTGTCATTGTCCATCATCGTCGCCCTTTGAAACTCAAGTGCAATGGCTAACTTTTACAGGTTCATCCTGTCTTTGAGGAATATTGAAATAGGAGGGAAAAAAAAGTGTCACGACAAGATAAATCACGAGACCATCAATTTCATCACAGGTCCCTTCACAGGAAGGCCAGTCAGAGACATTTCACTTGGTAATATTGTGCAATACTCTACAGCGCTGACACGAGAGATCAGGAAAAACAAGAATGGGCTTTTTTTACTTTTCGAAGCAGTGACGCTGCATTGGCTTTACTCCATAAACAATGAGCTCTCGTTGCTGTAATGGCTGTTAGGTGCCCCACTTGTGTCTCTCTAATTACTTTGGTTTCATCAGGTCCTACAGAAATCTGGTGCGGAGGAAAATCCATACTCGATAACAATGAAAAATTCATATTGTTGTTGTGCCCCCCCCCAATCCCTCTCTGTCTCTCTTTCTCTCCCTCCCCACCCTCCACTCACTCACTCCTATCCTGCTCTCTCTTATTCTGTGATATATTTAAATGTTAATAACCATTCATTCCTGACACCCTATCTACCAAGCCCCAAGTTTAACAGGAAATCTATTTAATCTGAAGAATCTCATTACATGATCATGGCAGCAGCTAAAGCCCTGACTATTGTCGATAGATGGGAGGTAGGAGGGGGAGCGAGCGAGAGAGAGAAAGAAAAGAAGGGCTTGCAGCGAAAGAAGATGGTGCAAAGAGGGAAAAAAATGAATTCAGGAGTGGATATTTAATTTAATCATTGTGCATGAAGCAACATAAAGGAGCCATAAAGGGTCTTGCTTCTTCCTTCATTTGAGAAGATCATGATTAAATGTTTTCTATTGTGCTGTACATCTGAAAGGTTTAATCGTTCTCAGAGCCAAAGAGGAAGAGGGGGAGGGAAAAAAGTAAAGAAGTAAAAACATCACACCCCTCGGTGCGTTTGACAGTACTCTAAATATGAACTTCTTTTAAGGCCATTAAAAGATTATCACTGATTTAAACTGCCTGTTCAGAGCATTAGGCACAGAGAGTTCTCCAAACCCCTTAGAAAACCATTCTCCGAGCTTCTATTATCTCATCCACCCAACACTATTTAATTTCATTTCCATGAATATGCAATGAATTTAATTTTGAACACTATTTTCATCTGCTCCTGTAATCACAAAAAATGCCAGTGTAATTAGTTTCTAATTACTTGGTGTAATTGTTGTAGTAATCATTTTAATTACCCAAATGCACAGACATTAGATGCTAAAAGGAAAATAATCTGCTTGTACCTCCTACTGTGTCTCTCATTCTCCCGAGTTTGATATCTAGATTTTGACATGGGCTGCTTCACAGTCAAAGACAGAGGCAATAGAGGGCTGCTGTGTGTGGATGTTTTATAGCACTTGATAGGGGAATCGTGTAGCCTACTGTATAGGAGGGATTGTGGAGGAGAGCGGGAGGGAGAGACAGAAGCAGACAGACGGGACCAGACTTACATTGTAGCATCTCTGCAATCTGCTCTGTGGAAATTTGCATGCCCCGAAAAGCCATTAAGTTAAAATATACAGTTATTGTACCTTTCTGGGACCGGCGCCATACAAATGCTTATTGCATGTGCTTATAGCTCAGTCTACCAGATGGTAAATCATGAAATTTTATGAAATTATTGCACCAGTGAGGTGTTTTGAAAAGGAGCAGCTGTGAGGGAGATGGGACATTATAAACACTCACAGGTGTTCTGTCTTTCCCCACCGCCAGCCACAACATAAAAAATTAAATTATAAACAAACCAGCAAATGTTGTAATCTCCTTCACAGATACACTACTTACAAGAGAAATTGCCTAAACTAAGCAAAGAATTTAATTTTAATTTGCATAAAATATTTATTGTGGCTAAGAAATTTCATAACGAGACCCGCTCGTATGCCAAGTTTGGAAATTGCCGAAATGTACATTCCACTAGCATCTCAGTGCCACAGATGAAGATCCATTAGGGAAGGCTCTAATGGGCACTTCACCCAAGCACATATGGGCAAGTACACCTAATAAGAGGGAGCTGGTCAGTGCCAAACACCACAGCAAGCTTGTGTTTCTCATTAAGATTTTATTCCTTCCTTAGTATTTAATTAGCCAGTCTAGCACAGGGAGCAAGGAAGATAGCTTCACATCCACTATGGTGGCACCAAGTCTCCAAGATGTAAACTGGAGGTCTCCTGCTCCCCAGCTTACAAGAAGTATATTACACAAGTACTTGTTGCTTGGAATGGAGTCAGACTCTCTACAGAAACACTGCAGCTCTGAGGCGCAGCCTTGGCTTCGTTCAAATCAGCTCATCGCTTGCATGAAGAGGCATCATTGCTTAGCGCTCAAGTGGGAGTTGGGTCAATTGCTATGCTGACATACTCATCAAGGCATGACCTTAATAAAACAGAAATGATCATAGCACAAAACTGGCAGAGCTGGCAAAACCTTTATTGGTATGACATGTTTGAGCAAAGTCCTTTTTAAGTCAGTTATATTAAAGTGATAGTGAGGTTTTTATTGTATGTTTTAAAAAAAAATCCTTTTAGGCGAGATGAATGGCTATAGATCGAATGCTATAGCTTCACATTTGATCAAATTGCATCTTAGTTGCAAATAGACAACACGCACAGAAAGACTAAAGCGTATTTTATATATCTGTGGCACAGCCTAACCTATTTTTAAAGGTATGAAACAGTACAGCACTTGTACATGGAAGCTCCCAGGGCACCCAACTCGTTTATTTACATGTGCTGTAGGTAGACAATAAAAGACAACACATTAAAGCATCAAAGCGATCTATGGTTTTAGTGTTTTACGCAGTGTAACTTGAGCCAAGATGAGAGAACCTGTTGAGTTTTGTAGCTTCATAAATACTGTTCCAAGATAAAAAACCACTGTTATTCTTACATATAAACTTTCCACTGAAATGTCAGAGTACAAAGCTTGGAAAACACAACCCTTATGTGGCTAACATCTCTTTAGAATATCACATTATTATAAATGGCAGTCATCCACAACTGTGCTTAGAGTAGCATCTTGTCATTTGTTGTACGTTTGGGTTATTTTACCATTGTTTACCCAATAAATATTTTTCATGTCCGTGTATTTATTGTGTATGACAGGGCTTGTAACACATTTAAATGAGATGCATGCGTATTCTGTCTCTGAAAAGAGGCTGGTGCCTAGACACGGAGTTGTGCTGCAAGGGTAGCTGAGATAGTCATGCATATTCAAATCTACTGCTGGACATGGCTGCCCTAAATAGGCAAAGAGCGTGCAACACTCAAGGGTGGTTTGTTTTCCATGTGTTCTCTTTCCACCCCCCCCCCCCCCCCCCTTCTTCTTTCAAGCACCTTCAGCACATACTGATCAAGGCCCTTCTGGGCATTTATCTCACATTAGCTGTAGGCACTTCATGTCCCTGGTACCCATCAACATCACAGCTGAATGGAGCAGTGCATGAAAATCAAAGTCATCTATCTTTTATAAATAAATATTGGTACATTATTCTTATATGAACCGATACACCCTGAATTGATGGGAACATCACCCAAATATTCAATGACCTCCTCCCTTCACTGTCACCCACGGAGAACTGATCACAGACATCACACTACTTGTTCCAAGAGTCATCTCTCAGTTATTCTCAGTCGTATTAAAACAGGTATCGTCCATTTAGAAAATATCTATCTATCTATCTATCTATTATCTATCTATAAAGTAACCAATTAAATCAAGGGACAAGAAACAAAACAAAGCAGCGATTAAAAGTGCCATCTTGGGTAAATCCAGAGGTTTAACTGAGCCTAGCATCAAATAATTACTTCAAACAAATCCAAACCAACCAAAGCAGAATGACTGCTAATTTAATTGCAGTCACATAATTTTAGACAATAAACAAGGACACAATGATTTTTCTAAATAAACAAGTGGGAATGATGTATAGAATAAAAGAGTGTGCAGCTGATCCTTTAGGAGGAGAAAAGCACAATGTGGCATTTTGTTTATGAGGCTTTAAAACAGAGCGGCTTTTCACCCGACCAAACAAAGCCCCTCACCAGGAGAATCTCATTATGATTCGTAATGACAAATTCACCCTTTGCAATTATTTGCTGCCATTTCAAAGCTCTATCTTGTGGGAAGAGGATTCAGTTTGTGCATGGTTGGCCATAAACCTGGTGAGGTAGTGCATAAGGCAGGATAGTGATATACCTTCTCAGAGCAATACTGCTGACAAATAAAAGGTCTTATGTAGGAAGTCGGTGATGTTTTCACATTGTACATATTTTGAAGTGTTGCACAGATTATTTAAGCTCCTATGCCCTGCAGATGTTTAGTAAGATGATACAAAATGTTTTATTACATCCATACACATCCAGACACATACACAAAAATCACCATTACATATAGAACAAGGCAATGGCAATGCAGAGCGTGGTAATCAAATGTGCTTGCAAATTACCTCAAACTCATCAACAAGAGCTTTTAATGAAATAACATCCTTAAATGAACAGAGGGAGAGAATGAAAAGTGAGCAATGGCTTTTCAGGGTAGTTTGAATTTTTAATTGCCTGTCGGGAGAATATTAGATAAAGCTTGATTAGAAATAAATTGAAAATCTCTGCTGAATGCATCTGCGATAGACACACTAAAGGAGACAGGCAAAGAGGGACAGCCATTAAAAAGCCTTGGAAGACTTTGGAAGTTGATTGATTTACTTAGTATTAGTGCCCCCCCCCCCAGAATATTTTAATAACCAGCATGCAAACACACATGCACACAATTACAGTATATTTGCATTACATGATGTTTTACCATTTTACAGTAACAGAAAAATTGAATTCGGGAAAGACGACTTGCTAATGTCAAGAATGAACAGTACATTTTCCATGCATGAAGCTGTAACCTGATCATTTTGACAGTGATCAAATTTTCACTTATCCTCTGGAGATTTCAATATGTTTCATTTATTTCTCATTTTAGGACAGTAGCAGTTTAATTTGTGCTTAATTTTCTAAGTGGAAGAAAATAAATGGACGGATGGTTGGATGGATATATTCTTGATAATGAAAATATTGACTTTCTTGATGAAAAGTATTATCCATCCATTCACTTCCGCTTATCCTTTTTAAGGGTCGCAGGGGGCGCTGGAGCCTATCCCAGCTGTCTTGGGGTGAGAGGCGGGGTACACCCTGGACAGGTCGCCAGTCTGTCGCAGGGCTTGAAAAGTATTAGTTCTTGCTCATTTATTAGCCAGCGCTATAAAGCTTGAAGTTAAATTCATAGACAATCTATCAGCAGTATAAAATGTAGATGTAGCTTCTGGGTCAGAAAAATGAAGCCAGTGCAGAAGTGCTTTAAACCTGCAGTCTAACTGGAGGCCACTAGATGGGGAAAGCTTTGGTTCCGCATTTCTACAGCTGAGATATCAAAGTTCAACGGCCAATTAATAAAATCTAAGCTTACATTAAACACACATCTATCATAAAAATGTGTATTATACTAGTGTATCTGTTCATTATTAAGACATTATTAAAAACTGGGGAGAAAAAAAACTAATATTTCAACGATTTTTTTACTGATAAAAATTGCTTACCTTAATGTTTGCTAGCTTCCCAAGAGAAACAGCAGTATAATACATGACCTGTCTAATTTGAATGGCAGCCTTTTGCAAATAAGTAAAAATTAAATATAGCTATACAAGCAGCGTACTCAAACATTTTGTCTTCTCGTAGTGTAGAGAAGATCATAACATGGCAAGAACAAGCTATTTTCACTTAATTACCAAAGTTAAATCCAATGAAGTATTTTGCATCACCCATTGTTATAGCTAAGTAATATTACACTTGAGTTTATGTAACTGTGTAGTAAAGTGTCAGAAATTTTCAGTAACAATGTGGAAAATGAAAAAATGAGCCAAATTAGTAACAGCAAAGTCATATTTCAGTAACAAAGTGACAACATGCTAGCAATAAAAATGGTAACATCCGTGCATTTGAATTTCTATGTGCTGACTTGTGGTCGTAACCTTGTAATAATACAATAATGCTAGTTGTTGATTTAACAGCTTAGAAAGAACTATTAGCATATTATGATGCTGGAATTGATCTTACCTCGTGTCCACACCATTAGTCTTTGTTTGAAGGTAACAGTATAACTGTTGAGTTGGCATAGGGTTGCAAAATGGAAAAGTACTGTTTTCTATGTAATTCCATATTAATAATCTATTAAATCAAACTTCAAGAAGTGTGATGATTACATGGAAACATGTGCGGTAGTCTATGTGCAACAACCACAACTGACTCACATGTCTGTACTACATTTCACAGTAATATTTGCTACAATTTAAAACCTAGGACTAGAAAGAAATGTCTATATTTCCTAAATGTGGTAAACATGACTAAAATACAGGTGTTATGGCTATTTTACACTGCACCACACTGAAGTAATCAATTTAGACTATACAGTACAATCGAATTTTAAATGTTCGTTCACAACAGAATTGATGTGCAAATACAAGAGGCTGTGGCTCTGATCACAGCATAAGACCTATAACTAAGACTATGACAGCGCATTTTACACATAAAACAAGTCATATAAAAAATGTATATTAATGACATCCACGGCACAACACACAATGTCACAAACCTGACATCATGTCAAACTGGTTTCTTAAACGTTTTAGGTTCATGATGAGTTCACTGTACTTAAACAGTCGCCAGATCTCAGTCAAACAGAGCGTCTCAGTTCAATGTGTCGGAATGATCTGCATTATGGATGTGCAGCCAATAAATCTGCACCAACTCTGCGACGCTGTCTTGTCAATATGGATCAAAATGTTTGCAACAACTTGTTGAATACCTGCTGTGAAGGATTAAGGTGGTTCTTAAGGCAAAATGAGGCGCCCCCGACCTTGGGGGTTTGATTCCATCCAGAGTCACAAATCCCCTTTGGGGTTACATCAGGAAGGGCATTGAGTATAAATCTCTGCCATATCAAACGTGCAGCGCTACCTGTTGGAACACCCCTTCTAGCAAGGGAGTGGCTGAAAGTAGCTTTGCATAAACAAAGTCATCCTGATACAGAGGCAGACAAAAATATCTGAAATACAAAATGTTGCAAAATCAAATATTTTTTATTTGTTTGCTTCTATTTTTATTACTTTGGTAGATGCAAAAATGCATATTAATATATAGGGTACATCTCGAGAATTTAAGTAGTAGTATTAGTATAAAAGCCCTACACAGTAAGACAGTAAGAACCTTCTATAGTGATTTTGTACATGAGCTCATTACATTAGTTGAATTTGAATGAGGAATGTGCTCAGTCTGATATAGATACGCAAATAAAAGCACATTTTTTATGAGTCATTGGCAATGGTTAGGAATTTAATTGTGCTTTGTAGACTATAAAATAATTAATTAGGGTGTATGGTAAATATAAAACACCAGATCTTGGGTAAAATATTGCTTTGAGGTTAATTGGCTCAAAGTCCTTCTAAGGTAATTTTTCTAATGATTATTTCCAATAAAAGACCAGCAGTGCAGGAGACCATCTATATGAAATAACTACTTCCAGATAACAGAGGCCATCACAGTGACAGGCGGGTCAAGAGGTCGGCAGACTGCAGAGCATGTGCAGTGGGCTGTGTGAAATAAAGGACACAGGGGACAGTGAGATCGGCTCATCTGAGCAGCCTCAAAATATAGGCTGTTCTTTACTCACAGCAGAAGGAACAGAATAAACAAACACGAGGGGGAAAAGTACCTACACACTGACAACACAGCACTGACACTGAAGCATCGAGAAAATACTTATCATTATATTACTGCGGTGTTCATTTTTTCAAACTTAGCTAGGAACGTGCAGGGGAAGGCACCGGTTTCAGAGCCAATAATCCTGAAGGAAGTCCACAGAAAGCAGGGAAAGGTTTCATGTGTTTGGATCACTCCAGGTACACTGTTTATTGCTTGTTTTCCATCTATATTGAATTCTGCCTGCTCCCAGACAGCCGGGAAAAAAAATAAAAAAATAAATAATCACCTACTTATTTAATCCTAAACATCACAGCAGCTGCATGAACAGAGATCATGCCAAGCATTGTGGGGTATGTGTGGAGAGGGGGGGAAAAAAGAGATCTATTGTTGAAATGTGTCTGTGTTGTTTCATATATCATTGATTAGACAAAATAAAAAAGCCATAACATTGGGTCAGGAGAACACAGGGCATGGGTGCTGACTTTCTATCACAGCAGACACATATTGACTGGTGCTCTGAAAGTAGTCACTCACTCATCAGTGTGAGGCAGGCTGATTGAGTTGCCAGCAGCCACTAAATGAGGCCTCCATCCACTGTGGGTCGAAATGAACTGCAATCTTTTCAGACCTTGTTGCAGCCAAGAGACCAAGTGAGTGTGCGAGAAAGCAAGAAAGAAACAGAGAAAGAGAGAGAGAGAGGTTTAAACCCAGGAGGATTTCAAATAAGTTTACAGACACAAAAAAAAGAGACAGAGGAGAGGAGAACACCCTGAAAATAAAACAAGCAGACTTCCAGATGCTCCAAGTGCATTATTTCAGCCATATTCTACTCTCTTCGTAATCTGATAAATTACATCATCCTCGCATCAAACTGTACAAAAACTAAAGGCAGCAGTAGGTCAATATAAAAGTAGCTAAGCGCACATATTTACATTTCTTCTCCACATCCTTACCCACATCTTTAACTTGAACTCTCTCGGTACTGCAAAGACAGAAAGCATGCAGTTAATTATGGCTAATGAAAGCTTGTTTGAGCAGAAGAGGAGGGTGTACATTAGGGGAGAGAGAGTCAAGCGGCTTGAACCAGAGGGTTCCACGCACAATTTGTTTGAACCTGGGTCCTCCTCACTCTCTGCATGCTAATTTACCTTGGGGCTGCACCGCCTGTTTTTAAATATCGTTAATTGACTTAAGAGCTCATCAGCGTGCTTCGTCTTCATTAGGTTAATGAAAAGGCCCAGTGTTTATTTTTCGTAACAGATTGTGGCAATGACATAATCTAATCGGTTACTTCCACTTCCTGAAGGATTGAGTCCTTCTGATGTGAGCTGCTGGAGTCGTTCAGATGTTCTGTGTTTGTGGATGTCTGTCTCTGACAAAGTAGAGAGGGGGGAGGAATTAGTACAAACACATTTAGCCCATGGCATGAATCTATGTTGCCCTTCTCTAATCGACAGTGTGAACTAACAAGAACGTAATGATAGTTTTGATGTGTGGGTTGTCAGCTGTGGCTGGGTGAAAAAGAGGGGACAGCCTCGGAAAATGGGGACGATTTCAGATTTGTCTCTGTAATCCTAATGGGCTGAAATAAATCAGCCATCCTGGAATGTCCATAACCCAAGTCATGAAGCAAAGGGTCCTTGTAAGATTGTGAACAAGAAAAAGGAAATATTTCCTGCACTTGTGGGCCGAGTACTGCATGTATTTTGTGTTCATATCTGAATGTCTACCATGCTTTCTCAACGCAAATATGGTAGTGCTTGGATGATATGTTAATTAACTGATTCCTGGAATATTATTTGGCAGTAATTTAGTAACTGATTAACTGTTTCAGCTTTTTTCCCCCAAAAATGTTAACATTTGATGGTTCATGTTTTCAATGGCGAGTAGTTCCAGTTGTGTCACCGAAATATACGACAAAGCTTATGGTAACAATTGCAAAACTTAAAAACGTAGTCAGGAAAAGTTAATAGTTACTGTAAACAAGATCATCTTTTGAGAAGAATGGGAGCTCACCTGTACAGTAAGCAGTTAAAGCAGCACATAACTGGAGACTGGACGAGCACTGGAGCTCTGTGACAAGGTTGGAAATGTATCAGTTCTAAATAAGATGCACGTGTAATAAATGTATGACTATCAACCTTTATCTTGGACAAATATTAGGACAAAAATAAAGATCTACAGATTTGGATGCGTTGTGGCAATGTAACTTTTGACCTTTGACTCAGGCCAATGTAAACATGCAGACAGAAGCCATGAAAGCACGCAAAAGGCATATAAGTCTCTCTAAGCTGTTGTAACACTTAGGCAAAGTGTGCTGAGCTTCCTCCTGAGGACAGTAACATTTGAGGCCATCTCTCGTAGTGTGGCCAATAAAGAGTGACATAGTAGTAAAATAAATCATTCGCCCAGCCCCCCGGACTCTGCTATTCCTTACGCCCCTCCCTTACTGTCTGGGCCATGTGGCCATCAGAGAGCAGCAAAAGCTCATCAGTGAGAACTTGAGAATCCTCCCAGGAGCTGTTCTGGGGTCAGCTCGGCCTCTCCACATCATAAACAGCTCCTGTCGCAGTGAGGTTCATCACTAACTGTTTCCCCCCGACTCTTTTGCTCAAAGTCCATCCTTGCACTCCCTTTCCGTAACACCCGATCGCAGACGTTTCCAATAAATCATTGGACCCCTCCTCTCGCCTCTTGTCTAGAAACCCCTGTCTGTCCCCGACTTGGCCCGAGATGATGCGTTCTGCTGAAGTCACTTAAATAAAAAGATCGCAGAGGGAGACATAATGTGTTAAAGTAATAAGATGGTCGTGGGTAGGTCACGGCCCCTTTCCCTGCTCCAGTGCTCCTGTGGAGGCTCTTTGAGTTAATGGGCTGTGGTCAGTGCACTGGTGAGCCATAAAGGCTGCCCTCTGAAGCTACAACCCTATTCAGAACAGGGGTTCCTCCAAAAGCCACTAACTGGCCCATCTAGATAACAGCACACCTAGCACTATTTCCACAGAGCATCTGACACAACCAGGACCTGTAAATCTCTCGTATTTATCGTCTCCTCTTGTACCTCTCATTGCTGACTGCCATACTTACACAACTGTCCTTCAGCGTCTGCTATTAGCTGGATTTCACTGTGTGATGGTGAAACACGGCTGCCTTTGGCAGCCTCTTTTAAACTTTTTTTTTTTTTACTGATTTGACTTGAATCTGATCCATGCAACATTTCCTTTCCATTTAAATCTTACACAGCGAATAAAACAGCCGTGTTTGATAATTAATAATATTGCAAGTATTAAGACCAGAAAGCTATAACAGATTATCTTTTTGCATTTCAGCAGCAGGTTATTTTTGTGATGGCTAGTGTGACTTCACTCGGGTGTGCAGGCTCGCTGAATGGAGGGAGTGACCGTTAATGAATGTAGCTTAGGGGATTAATGAGAAGAAGCAGGGGATGTGTCATGGAGGAGTGTTCTGGCATCGCGGCGACGACACTGCAGCCCCCATCCTCGTCTCTACTTACAGTGATTACATGTGAGCTCCTGTCATGTGGTATAAGTGGTTTTATGAAATTGTATTAAATGCCATTGTTTATGCCTCACTTTTCACTTCCTCGTTGGTCTTCCCCTGTTTTTTTGTTGCCTGCCTTTAGCACACTTCATTTGAGTCTCACTTTAGGTTTCATCACTAAAGCGTTAGCATGCTAAGTCAAATTAACTTTTGTTTTCATGCCAGATATGTGGAACCTCACATTTTTTTAACCACTGAATTGTTTTCCTTTTGACTTTGCGTGGTTTTCCATCTGTGTGGAATAACGAGCTTCTGTAACACAATTTCCTACTGTATTTTAAAAAATAACAACTGTGATATATTAGTATGAGGTGTTTGTACTATATGCAATATATACTGTACTACAAGTGAGTGACAATCACACACATAGAGTGTACTGGCAGTAGAGTGGCTGATTTTACAAAGCAATATAAAACTATACTTTGAGAAAAATATGAAGAGGTTAAACACAATGCAGACTGAAAGCAACCCAGCTGCTGCAGACAAAGCAGAGTGTGCGTGTGAGGAAAGCACTATATAGTAGTTTAGTGTTAGCCTATATGAATATGTGTGCGTTAAAGGTTTTGGTCAGTAACACTGGAAAATAGCTACTATATTAATAAAGTTAGGCTATTTCTAAGGAAGTCAGATTAATTTTACATGGTGAATTACACACAGCCCACTTTGATCTGAGTGGTTCAGACCTGTGAAACTCACCTTCCCATCTGTGTAAAGAAGTTTAACTGCACATTTAACTGAGAGGTCATAAAATAAGAAAACTGGGTCTTTCCAACAGTATTTCTTACTTTTTCTGCATTATAAAGAAATGCTGCTGTATTCGCTGAAAGACATTTGTCAACATGATTTAAACTGTAAAAAATAAATGTGTCACATTGCAAAAAAAAAAAAACCAAAACATGTCCACTAATTTACAGTTCATTTCAATTGTTTTTTATTATAGTCTTATTGTAACAAAACCTAAAGTTTCTCCAATCATTTATATTTTAAAATAACAGGAAATTTCCTGTCTATGTGGGGAAGCTCTTTATCAGCAGGAAAAGCTGTAAAACTTTTAAGGATTTCTGCCCTTCTTCTTATTTTCCAAAGCTGTCCAATGGACTGGATTGGAGTATTTGTCAAGCCGATTCTCGCCCCTGGGGCTTATGTTTGACATCCCTGGCCAGGAAGGAAAGCAAATATTCCAACTATGTGAGTTGAGAACTAGTTAACACAACCACATCATTAAGATTCTATGGCTTTTAGAAAAAAAATTGCTACAAACGCATTGATGTTCACAGGCTCTTACAGGAACTGTGGTGCTATCTGTGTTTGTGCCTTTATGGAAAGACGTTCCTAACCAAGACTGCTAGCCTTGGATGATAACATGCTTTTCCAAATATGGTCTAAATGCTCAAGAGGTCTTGAAACCAGTGTGCAACGTCACTGTAGCTAGGTCCATCTTTTACATACAGTCTATGGTCCTCACCTCAGACTCTTAATTCAATTTCTTGTCTTTTTTAAACTATGAAACAACATTTCATTCTTTATAATTCCCGTACTCTATGAACTATATGCTCTGGGTGATACATCTGTATTCAGCATTTCAACGGCTAACCTGAAGACAAAAGCTACCCAGCCTTCATTGATCACTACAGGACATTGTAGTCATTATAGGCCATTTCTACAACTTTAACTAGATAAACATTAACTTAGCTAAATACAAACTGGAAACCACGCAAAACAATCAGTCGAAAGTCAAAGAATATTTTCTTTTTAACTTCCCCGATGTTCTAAATTAATGATCCTAACTTCAACATTTTTTTACCCTTAAAGTCATCAGTATTTACAGTATTCAGCTGAATTAATAAATAACAGTGCATTCATATAGATGCACTATTCTCTGTATTTGTAAATAGTCTTTCATGGCATGCTACTTTTACTTTACCGGCTTAAGCAAAACTATTTTTAAAACTAAACGTACTTTTCAGCTAAAATGTTGCTTTTGACAAAATCAAAGCAAAGATGTCATTAACATTCACCTGATTGGCACATGTACAATTTCATGCTATTGCTGCGGAGCTAAGGGCTAACCACACCACATTGGCAGTTATATGATAATATTTTGACCAGATAAAAATTTTAATGCCCACCATAAAAATTAGTTGTTATGTCTAGTTATAGTGCTAAATCTGATTGTGTGCAACATTTTAATAACTGATATTTATTAACTTTTATTTAACAGAGGGCCAACAGAGCAAAGACCCTGCAAACCCTCGAATTTAATCAAAAACGTTCCATGTCTACTTAACTTGAACATTTTTCTCTCAGTCACTGCTCCTTGTCTGTGTAACACAGAGACACATACAGAGAGACGGTGAGAGCAGCACACTAGATATACTGACTGCCTCCCCCCAGCATGGCTATAATAACCTCCTGGTGCTGGAGCAGACTCTCTGAGAGATATCCTTGAGCCTCACCTCCATCTCTCTAACAGGTCACGCCGAGATCCAGGAGATAGTGAGCTATAGTTAAGGTCCAGATCTGCTATCTAGACTTGAATGATGGAAGAAACCATGTGGCGACATGTTTATTGTCACCCAGATGGTCCACAATGCAGTGGCTTGGAGAGCCACATCCGTTCCTAATATAATTCATGGGGTGGCACCATTGTGGGGTGACTGATAAGGCCTTCACTTTGCCCTGCACTGGTCACTTGTCTCAAGGAGACTCCAAAGAAACTTCACTCTGTACAAATGGTGGCCAAAATATCTAATCCCACCAAGGGTTGCACTTTAAAGCTAAAACTTGTAGTGAGGTTACAGTGCTGAGAAAGGCCATTTATAATAGGGGAATTCTCTCTTTACCGTTTCACTAGCAGAAGAATTCTTATTTAGAGGGTAAAAAAAAAAACAGTTCTAGTGAGAAAACTGCAGAAGACGTTAGATTTAGTGCAGACTTTACAGCAGTTATGGATGTCCACACAATGATCTACAGGCTTTTTTTTTTTTTTTTGCCATAGCATAACAAAACACCTTCAACTTGTGTAATTTTCCTCCTTAGCAATAGGCTGAGAAAATGTTATTCCTATAAATGAGCACATTGGGGTGAGCTTGGTGACATTTTGATAGCTAAGAACACCATCAGACCTCATTTCGGCAGAGGAGGTTAAATGGAACCAAATGCACAGTTGTCCCAGAAGAGAGCAAACTGGTCACTGATGAGTAAGATCAGAGGAGATCAGTCGGCGCTGTGTTGACTCTCCAAATCTGTTTCCCATCAAGCCATTGTGGTTCACATTCTCCAGAGGAATTTTGCCTGACAAGGCAAATTTGTATAACTGCATGAAGATATTTAGAAATCTGTTCACCATTATCATAGCCTGTTATCATTCATATGTTATTTCACATTGTTTATCCTCACAGATCTATGTCTCTGCCAAGTTGAGAGTGCTAAATGTTAGGCCAACTATCAGTGCAATATACATGTTTGAATTTTGAAAATTTAAAACAGCTTTTCCAGCCTTTTACTTGGACAAATACTAGCTGCAGATTATCCAACAAAAACAGCATTGATAACAATAGTAATAATTATGTATCATATTCACGCTTATCTGTTTTTAACATATAATCATGACTGGTCATTATATAAATAAGGTCATTACATGTGAATACGGCTGTTCATGTGACAGATTTAATATAGATATCCTCCAGTTTAATAGACCCAAGCAAATTTAGATCAAGTAGAGCCTCAGGAATAGCCTCCTTGAATTTGAACCACCTCATTGTCGACACAAATAATTTATCTAATAAATATTTATATCCTACTTGTCTTTTATACCCCTTTAAGCCTCCTCATATCACCTTTTGATTGTTTTCATGCTATGGCTGGGTTAACAAAGCACACTGAGCAGGAAATCAGAAACACCTGTATGATGCAACGCCATGCAATGTACTAGTTCTGCAATGAATCTCTCAATATTTTAATTGCTTGCCACGTCTATTGTGCAGTCTCCGGCTACACTTTACAATGAAAGGTGTTTCTGAGAACATCTCTTCTTTCTTTTGAACAGCAGGAAGTAGTGCACCTGTGCCTTCTGAGGTCAACACAGGTCAAGAGTGAACATTTAGAAGTTATCTTCTAAATGTAGAAGATAACTTCTAATAACCCCCAAATTTTTAAATTTATTTCAAGAAATATATATATATATATATATATATATATATATATATATATTTTTGTTTTTATTTTTATATTTTTATAATATATATATATAAATAAATA
>VURO01005218.1:10744-20819 GCA_015108175.1 Pelvicachromis taeniatus | reverse complement strand
GGGTCACGGCTCAGTATAGCCGGTGAGAACAGCGGACTCCCGGCAACACGTTTTCAAACCCACCGCCGTCTTTCACTACTCAGGTTAAACATGATATATAAGTCACTTAGAGAACTTAAACATGTTATTGTTTGGCTTTTTTTACTATTTTATTTGTTCCTGAGTAAATGGGTTTGGCTCAGATTAAAGTGATAGTTTCACACAGCACACACAATATACTCCGGTGTCCTGTTATATTTTAGATAGCAAGGAGCAGACGGCTCCGTTTATTCAACTTCACCCAAACAATCTGCACATTTCATTCAAATGTAATAAACTATCATCTTGTCTTTATTTGTAGTTAGCACATAGCTTAAACACTCAAAGCTGTAAGCTAATGATAGTTCTATAAGAGCAGATGCATGCTGGTGCAATAAGCTGGACGTTTTACGTCCAATGGATGATGATCTGATTAGTCGACTACTCGCAGAAATAATCGGTGACTAGTCGACTATCAGAATAATCCTTTGTGGCAGTCCTAGTCACATGTGTATTATTAACAGCGTCTGAAACGTGTGGAGGCCGAGAGCTGGAGCGTTTCCCTCCAAACCTAGCTCAGTACTGCACTCTGAACGCTCACACCGTTTGTATGAAGCATAATGAAAGTTCAGCTCCCTGTGCTGCGTAGCCGGCAGCGTAGAAGAAACAATTCAAACAGCATAGAACAACAAAGGAAAACAACAGCCTCTCCAAACCATCAAGGCTTCCCAAAGCAACAGGAAACAAGTTTTCTTTAAGTTCTTTTAACTAAACTAAACATGCCACTGGTGTAGCTAACACTCCCCAGTAGGGCTGTGCTGCAAGGCGGGGAAATTCTCTTTCATCTGGATCATCAAATTAAAACTGACGCGCACGCACGCACACCTACCGGCAAATACAAAGCTGCTCCCTGAACATCACAACGTTTTAATTGTGCTTCCTTAAAATAAACTTATTTTCTCCTTGGTATCTTTCATTATTAATCAGTTTCTCATACACAGAAAATTTGGCATCCCCCAACGAGGCTTTAGTCAGAGTCAAAGTAAAACTACGAGCACTGGGGAGTGACGTACTCCAACGTAGCCAACAGTACTCTATTTCAGTCACAGAAGGTAGCACACACCGTCTCTCAAACCGATTCAGATTAATTGGAAAAAAATCCCTGTTATTCCACATCTCTACTAATCTTTCTGGTGACTACACTGGGAAAACTGCATAACTTTGTAGTGACCGACCCACCGGTGAGACACAGCTTATCGTGAGGTTATCAGAAAACCCCCAGTT
Source organism: Pelvicachromis taeniatus (assembly GCA_015108175.1). Classification (NCBI taxonomy): domain Eukaryota; kingdom Metazoa; phylum Chordata; class Actinopteri; order Cichliformes; family Cichlidae; genus Pelvicachromis; species Pelvicachromis taeniatus. The sequence continues at coordinate 19,517 of VURO01005218.1, read as the reverse complement.
TCAGCAGGCACCTCAGCGTCTGTCAACAGGTACTGCTCTACATTAGGCAGGCTTTAAAGTAGTGAAAGGCAGAAGCACTGAGGAGAGACATCTATGACATCTAATTAAAGCAGGAGGAGATACGAAACAGACATGAAAGAGAAGACTGCTGGGACTAACGAACCGATGGACTCCGTCTGAGCTCTGTAAACAAATGTTCCAAATTCAATGATAAAAATGAACCATTGAACAAAAATTAATCACCATCAGCAGATCTGTGTGTCACGAGCACCACAGAAGGCTAATCTGGATTTCCAGAAAAGCTCTTAGAGCCATCCACTACATCTGTGACCAGACGTTTACAGACGTTTGAGGCTACAATGATTTCTGTTAACGGTTCTTTTTCTGGGTCAAATTATTGTACAGCATACATTTTAAATAAAAAAAACAAACAAAAAAAACTGGGTGGACAAGTTTAAATGTATTTTTGTTTTTCTGTATTCCACAATAATATCTTTTAATAAGCGGGGCTGAACTTTCTACAGTGTTTTTAAGTTGATGAGAAGTTAATCTGGCAGTTTCTCTTTGTCAACACAATAAAGAGGATTTGTCTGACAGCACTTATTGGACTGACCAATCCAATGAGTGCACTCATTGGATTGAGCTTGGACCTTCCCCGAACAAAAAGTCCAAGGAACTCGAAGATCTAAGAAACTGCACATTTACACATTATGAAGAACCCTTGGAGCAATTTCTAAACAGAGTCCAGGATCATCAGGTCAAACAAATGTACTTAAGTACAAGTTTATGTGGATGTGTGGCCACTTTGCCAAAGTCTGGAGGAAGACCCAAACCGTCACCCTCAGATGAGAGGAAATGGATAAGGATGTTCAAGAAGAACGAGTCAGACGCCCTCCGGAGAAAAGTTTGATGGTCAGACAAGACCAAGACTGAGCTGCTTGTTTTAAAAACACAACACTAAAATCATGCCAGCTAACTGGAGACATTAACTGCAAACCAAAGTCAAACTAGAGAAATGTGCATTTCCGAGGGAAAATGCTGTGTGAATGCTTAAAAGCTGAAACTGAAATGCTTTTCCATGTTTGGGACATGCACGTATTTTTTGTAATGAAAGTCAATGGGCATTCGTCAAAGTTCCAAACATGGAACATTCGTTTCCATGGTGCATTCGTTTCCTGCTGGCAGCAGGCAGTTTGAGTTACAATATGTACAACAGGGAGAGTGAAACCAGGCAGTAATAGTGAGGAGGATGTTCTCCTGAGCACATTTTCCTTGGAATTTAGACAAGACAGATTTCACCAAAACATACAGCGGCCATCAGCAGATATAGCAGAACATTTTAAAAGTTGAACGGTGAAAACTGTGGGCCTATATAACGGAGCAACTAGTAAGATAATAATAATAAGAATAAAGAATAAAGAGAAACAGGAACACTATAGGTTGAATGCTTACAGCATTCACCCAATGAGTGAGGAGAGTACTGAGTAAGGCTGTTAAACAAGTGTGTTTCTGCTGCTGCCCAAACACTGAGAGTGAGCTGCATGATAAGACGGGAGTGTTTGCAGAAGCTACCTACAAGCATATCTTGGGGAGGGGAAAAACAAAAAGGTCCTGCTGGAATGCATATGAGGAAGTTCTTCACATGCACACCAAACATCTGAGTTTTTAGATGTATGAATGCAAGCACAGGCTGGAGTAGTAACAGTCCCGTAAGCATCAATCCCCAAGCAGAAATACGAGGCCAAGAGAGCGCGTCCATTCCCCTGAGGGACTGCTTAAGAAAACAATGGCACTCTCTCTTCATGTGCACAATACTGAGCTGGTAGGAGGGATTACATGTTAAGGATTTGGCAGGTCAGGCTGAGGACGGGCTCAGATGTGTGACATCACCTGTGAGATATGCTGAGTAAAACACATTCCTGTAATGAGGTCTTCTGCACTGCTGGCTGGCAGCAGGCAGTTTGAGTTACAATATGTACAACAGGGAGAGTGAAACCAGGCAGTAATAGTGAGGAGGATGTTCTCCTGAGCACATTTTCCTTGGAATTTAGACAAGACAGATTTCACGATAAGCTTCTGGCTTCACTGGAGTTTTGGCTCATGGGAGGAAGAACATGAAGCGACAGGAAAATAATCATCACACGAGGGGGAAACTGTCCTAGAAGTGTAATCACCATCACTGTGCAGCAAGGCGCTCCCTCTGTGAGGCAATAAAGAGAAACAAACGACAGGAAAAGAGGAAAAAGTGCAAGACTAAAGAGGAGCAGGAGACGGGAGGTGTGAGCTCAGCAGTGGTGAGCGAGTGAGAGAGGATCATGGAATTACAGGTGATCAGGAGCACGAGAGCATGCACTTCATGGGATTAACAGGAGTGCTCCACTGACACGGGCGCACTGTGGTCACCGCTACGCTGCTTCCAGCTCTCGTAACCACATAAAAACCTGCCGTTTATGTCAAGAGCCTATCTGAAGGCACTTAGTCACGAAGAACGATTCACTCGGAGCATTTAGTCTATTATTAACAGGATGTCGCTTTTAAGGATGAGCAAGGATAAAGAAACGTCCAAAAAATGACTCGCTCGCATGAATGCAGTGATTAATGGGTCATTTCTTATTTTTGTAACACACCATCCAGCCTTGCTAGCTACATTTTTAGAGCCCTGATATCAATCTAAATATCCGGTGGTTGTCCTGTCACAGATGGCACAGATTGCCGTCTTCAACAGTGACCAGTGTTGTTAGTTCAGGACAGTTTTGCTCTGTCACTTACTGTGATAGGGTTGGTTGGTTTTATAATATTGTTTCTAATATTTCTTATGAGTCATTGATCCCAGAACATCAAAGTTTTGTGAACTTCTACACAACTTAATATTAAAAAGTGACGCTTACTTGACTAAATTTAAAAAACAGCATCACTTGTTTTCAGAGTTTGTTGTAAATTTGCTTGTTTTGAATCGGAAAAACAAACAAAAAAACTTGCCAACTTGAACATTTCTGTCATAAATTTTATTAAATGTTTTTAACTCGCTTATTTTTGCAATTTCTTGTTTTTTACTCAAACAGTTGGCAGCTTTCCTACACAGATCAGATTTTCGAGCTTTTTTGACATCTTTGCAAATTGTTTCCCCTAAAAAATAAAAAACTACGGTAATAAAAAAGTGCCCTGTATGTAAATACAGAGTTAATACTTTTACTACTTCGTAAGGATTTGTATTGGTCAGAAATAACCATAACCTGTGTAAACAAATCAAGACTCTCTACCTAAACTAGTCACCAGGCCTGGAGCCGGTCTGGAGCCCAGAGAAAGCCTGCATATGTTCCCAAAACGTCACACCCACCAGTTTCTGATAGTTTCCAAGAAGACTGGGTGCAGAGTCAGTGAAATTATCCAAGAGATGAAGACTTTGATAAATTATGAGGACCATAAGTATCAAAGGTGCTTATGTGGCTGAAGGTTCAAAGACAGTGTGATGAGGAGCTGACAGACTTTTCCTGGCACAATGGGAAGCATCTTTAAAAACTCCTTACCGGTAAGTCAACACTGACATCTGTCCCATCCAGCAGAGACACACGGCAGGTGATGATCGACGTTGCATCCCCAGCAGCAGGGATGTGAGTTGTGGCCCGCTGGGCTTCTCGTAGACGGGCTTTCTCTGCGTGTTTCCGGATGGAGCGTCGCCCCAGCGTCCTGCGCAGGAAACTTAACATGATGGGGAGGGGAGGAAGGGCACCTGTACGCACCTGAAATGGAAGCGTGTTAAGATTTTTTTTAAAGAAATAATTCAGGTGGAAGTGTTTCAGTTTTGTATGCAGTTGGTCTGTAGTGGAGCCATGGCCATCAGCCTAACCAGGGTGGAGTGCCCACTCTCATCAAGTTCCGGTAGTTACTGAAAAAATGAGGCGGCGGTTAGAAGCCGTGGAAATGAGCTTCCTCTGAAGGGTACCTGGGCTCTCCCTTAGAGAACAAGGGAGGAACTCTGTCATTTCGAGGTTGGGAGGAGCTCAAAGTTAAATGACTGCTCCTCCAAACTGAAAGGAGTCAGTTGAGGTGGTTCAGACATCTGACTAGGATGCCGTCTAAGTGGTTTTTAGCCAAATGGGGGGGAAACCCCGTGACTGACCCAGGTAAAGTGCTCCACAGAACTGGGAAAAACTCGATGTCCTCCCAGGAGGGCTGGATAACGTGTGGAGATTTCTGCTTAGACAGCTGTGATTCAGGCTGGGATAAACAGCAGAACATGGATGGATGTCACAATTTTACACCACAGGAACAGAGGTGTGTCCTCTGGTTAGGGTGTACGGCTGTACAGGTGACACATTTTATCCTAAGCTGTCAAAAATCTGATATTCAAATACAGCTGATATCACATTGTATGAAGTTATGCTGCTCATTTAGTCAAGAAAACAGAACTGATAAGGCGGGGCTGTAATTGTTGACCGCAGGTAACCATCTACTTGGTGTCACGGTTAAACAGGTGATTTTCTTTCCGTCCAACAGAATTCCCAAATAGATTATAAAGACTCATGGCAGGATTTTATCGATAATATGGCTTATTTATATATATATATATATATAAAAATAAATGTAAGAAATAAATGTGCGCGATGTTATTTGACATCAAGAAGGCAAAGTAACGTTAAACACGACAAAACAAAATTAGAGTTTACGTTTTAAATTAGTCAGAAAACAGCTGCTAAAGGTAATCGACCTTAAGTGCGCGTACTTTTAATACATTTATTTTTTCCTGTGACTTCAGGTCACTCGGTAAAGTAGAGGTCCTAAAAAAAAAAGATCTAAAATAATTTTTAAAATCCGCTGGATCAACATTAACCAAATTAGCCCTAGCTTTGTCGGTAACCTTACCCAGTTAAGGCCCGAAGTACCTGGTGTAAGCAAAAGCAACAGGTGTGCGCTCGTTATAACGCGCGGGCTAACCGTTAGCCACGAACGCGTATAAGAAGTACGACTCCGAACGGGCAGGCGCGCCCCGTACGCCAAAACGAACGCCGCGTTTAGCGCTCAGAGCCGTCGTACACTTGCTCCAGCAGACACTTGTGGATCCGAGGACGTCTGAATGATGGGCTACTTACAAAAACCTCCTCGCGGGAATTCACGGTGAAAGGACGCCCGCCTGCATCGTAGTCGGCTAAACAGAAGCCTCGGACATTTCCGCACTTTGTGACTTCTTGTTTTCTTTTCTTCCTTTTCCTTGTTTTATTCCGCCTCGGTGCCTCTGTGGGATAATTTTCTCTCCCAGGTCCCAACAAAAAGTAGGAGGCGAGCGCTGCTCAGGAAGTGACGTCATGACAAATCCCGAAGAAAGGGACTCGATTAGCATTTTTAAAGCGACACACCTTTTCTTTTTTAAACTTTTCTACTTACTCGGAACAAATAAACAATACAAAAAAAAAGCGGTCATTTTCTTAGCAATTTATATTTACTTTATTTCAATTTCTGCTTCGTTTATTTAGGAGAGCAGAGGAAGGGGCTGCTGAGCTGCTACACGTCAAATCAAATATATGTAAACATGTAACGTGAAATAGCTTGCATGCCTTTTGAGAAGCTACAGCACGTAAGGATTTAACCACTCATTCATTTTTCTGAATTTTAATCATAAAGTATGGCCACTATTTAACAGCAGCACCCCCTACTGGTTGCTGTAGGAACCGCTGGTTCATTTAAGGGAATTGGTGTGCCCAAACATTATTACTATATCTACACAGAAAGAAATGAATGGTAAAGCTGCTGTGGAGAGACGGAAAATGGCCTTTTAAAAGAAAGAAAATTAGGAGAAATTACTCTGAAAGTAAATAAGTTTAGGTCTAGGGGCCAAGAAAATTAAAGAGGCACTTGGAAAGCAAACATCTCATCTGAGAACCTGATGAAGTTTCATTTTTAATGAAAGTTCTTTTTTTCCCCCTGCAGATATGAATACAGGTGTGCCTTTAAATGTAGCCCATCTTTGAGGTTTTGTGGCCAGGTACACAGGCAGACTTCTATCAAACGGCATTTAAAATGATAAAACAATGCTTTATCGTGATTACTTTCTATATTACTGGGATTAAGATCTGAAGAGATTCAGCTGTCTTCAGATTTTTTTCACATTAATGTTCAAAGTTTTACAGCTTTAAAGCTTTGCCAACAATCACTCAACAAATCTGATCCCCCTGCATGTTAAAGAAGGGTGAAGATCACTAAACTAAGTGCATATGCACCATGTGTCACTTTGAAACTGCATACGCACTGCCGCACAGTATTGGTAATCTCATCCTAACGCAGCACACTGACCACATGTTTGCATCTGGAACAAAAACAGACTTTTATACCCCAAAAAAGTGACCGATAGAAGTGGATGCGTGGCAGCGAGAGTGAACGAGAAGGCGGTGAGATCTGCAGTGATGCAGGCGAGGTGGCAGAGATGAAGATGCTAAGACGTTGGATTAGAAATGAGTACAGATGGTCTGGGCACGTGCAGAAGAGGGACAGCGGATATGTTGGACAAAGAATGATGAAGATGGAGCAGCCAGGTAGGAGGAAAAGAGGAAGACCTCAGAGATTTGAGGATGTAGTGAAAGAGGACATGCAGAGGGTTGGTGTGGCAGAGGAGGACGCTGGGATAGGAGGAGATGAAGGCAGGTGATGTGGAGCAGCAACTGATGGCTTCACTCTACGGTTAAAACGACACTAAATAATTCTAGTTGAAATCTTCAGCCTCCGCTCTCTCCAACGTTGCCCAACCTCACTTTTACAGTGTGGAAAAGCAAGGTGATCTGAAGCCACGCCTCCACGCTTTGACAGACAAGCTTTAATTGTTCATAATCAAGCTTATAGACACGTCCAAAGCACTGTGAAAACCAAGATAGCAGAGAGGAACAAGCAACTGAGGACAAAGGATTTTTATGACACATTAGAAGTTAACCAAGGGTATAATACGGGAAAACATTTGTCATTACGTTGCGGTTCATCATATATAACACTCGCTGTTATAGATTACCTTTGAAATAAAATGGGAAAGAAAAAGAAGAACTTGTTGAAAGACACACCCCTTTGTGTCACATTTGAATCATCCAAAGGAGAGAAAAATAAAATAAAAAATAGAAACAAAATCTTTCTGCTCACAAATGATTTTCCCTTTTATTTTAAAGTTTTTTTTTTTTTCATATACAACATTATATTTACATGTTCTAGTACTATTTACACAAAATTAGCAAGTGGCACTGTGTAGTTAGGAGTTCTTTTTTTATTCTTGATCCCTACAGGTGTCTTATTTTCAAACAAAATAAAAAAAAACCGATAAATTAAAAAGAACATTTGAACAATGCTTTATGCCTTTGTCTCTCTCTCTCTCTCTCTCTCTCTGTAAGACTACCTGCCAATCAGCCTTCTACAAAGTGCCGTCTCTTCTTCTTTGTCGTCTTTACAAAAATACCCCCCCCCCCAACACTGCTCCAGCTCAGTACCCTTGGACACACACACACACACACAGTACCGATTACGTGTCAACGATAAAAAAAAGACAGACGGCTCGAATCCTCCGTCGCCGACTTCTCGCCGCACGGTTTTTGTACTTTTTTTGGTGGCACTTTTAATTCTGCTGCCAAAAACAAAAGCTTCACTTCGTCCAGACTCACGATTGCGGGCCTGTGGTGCATTCTGACAAGCAAAAGTTTACAAAATAAATAATAGCCGTCCTCCCATGACTAGCCTCGGTTTGTCCTTCTGTGGAAAACAGGCTGTTTGATACCGTGCTACTGTACCCACGGTATTCTGCACGGATGTGTCACTCGCCTCGAGGCCGCGCAGAGCGAGTGGGATCCGTGTATAATGATCCAAAGAGAGGCAGCTGGGGAGAAACAATGAGGAGAACGAACTGTGGATGTTGCGTGGGCTCTGCAGAAATGACTGAAGTGTGTTAGGCCGGTTTTGGGAGAGGGATGCAACACAGGAGAGATTAAGGAGGAGGAGGAGGGGAGGAAGAAGAGGAAAGCAGTTTCTAGGCTCTTCTTAATCCCACCTCTACATGTGGCCAAGGATGATTCAGCTGTTTGAAAGGGAGGCATGAGCACACAGTGAATTGTTTCGCAGGCCAACATTCAGCCCGTTGCTTTTTTTAAACCACACTTCAGGAAGGCTCTTTCTACATTTTTGTTTCTTTTGTCTCGTTTTTTTCCCAGAAACTTGAGATCAGCTTCGAACAGGTCTGCGGCTTCACGACAACCTTTCACTCCAGTTCACAGGCGAGCAGGCTGAGAGCAGACAGCGTGTTAGGGATGGCTGAGGACCAGAGAGGTAACCAAAACCAAAAGACACACACACTCCCTCCCATTTCTCACACACACACAGCGGTATTTGTTTCCAGCACTGCGAGAGCCGAGATGAAAATCACCGCCACACTCGAGCACAGCAGCATCACCGGGTTTTTAAAATAAAACAGGCCTTCCTGGCTAAAAGTTTAGTCTCACTCGTCATCTCCACGGCAACATCTAAACGCGTCCGACAAAGACGAGAGAAAAGAACAAAAAAAAGTGAATATTGGTCTGAACGTTGCGTTTGTGCTGCTTCTGTGAACCGTCGGCCGTTCTGTGACAACTCAAGCGCCGGCTGCTTTCAGACCTCTCACAGCTCAAACTGAGTTTTTCTCAGGTTAACGCCGAATCACGTGACCGCTCAGAGTAACCACGCTCCCACCTGGACTGTGAGCATGTACCCGGGTTTGGGCCCAAAAAACAAAAGACGAAACATGGGGAGCTCGATGGAGGGAGCGATTAATGTT
>VURO01005218.1:0-10708 GCA_015108175.1 Pelvicachromis taeniatus | reverse complement strand
GTGGGGAAAGCGGCGGGGGGGGGGGGGGGGGGGGGGGGGGGGGTGAAAAAAATACTGTTTGCACAAAACTTCTAGCAGCTTTCACCCACAGATGTCTGACCGTCTCCCTGATCCTTTAAACCTTAAAGACCTGTGCAAAGAACGCAAGAACGGCGTTACGTAAAGAAGACCAGCGTTTCCAGCCTGACGAAGCAAGTTCAACATGTCCAGGCTTTCTTTGAGGTTATCAGCCCTCTCCGTTAACCCGGGTTCTCTGCTTCAGGCTCACATAAGGGGGCGTGTCTGCCTCTTCTTCTGCAAAAATAAAACGGAGACGTGGGAGTCGCTTTAGTTTCACGGCCAATCGAACATTACTGAACAATTTTCTAATCTGTGCAGTTTCTAATCGTCTTCACTTCCTGCAGTGTAATTTAAAAAAATCCCAGAATGAACACATTCAGATTGAGTGCAGCACAGTTTATGTTGCTGTAACTGGGCTCTACAGGTTGCATATATTAAACATGAATGGCGTTTCCAGGTAGGCGGGGATGAAAATGTGGCGCTTCCTGATGAGTTTGAACCAAAACATTTGACAGAACTGCCTCCGGAGCAGGTTCAGCACCCGGCGTGATCCAGCTGGGCAGAAAGAAACCGTCTTAGTCATAATGAAGACTTCCGGCTCAACATCCTGATCCACAGTGCACCCCCCTCTGGTCGGAGGGCTCGAGGACGCTGGCGTTATCCATGAGATGATAACTGCAGGCTACCAGCAAATCGATAGTGAGCGAAAGCGGACAGGAGCTGTGGCCACTCCCACCAAACGACGTCCACACGCGGCTCAAACACGCGGCTCACAGCAGCATCGAGTACCCAGCTCCCCCCAGCGGCGAACGAGAGAGGCGAGACGAGAAAGATCAAAGCAAGTACAATAAATTAAATCACTGCTGTTGGGTTTGTTTTTGGTGGAGAAACCACAAAAATCAAAAGAAATAAAGAAGTAGCTCGAAGAAGAGGAATCACACTACTTTACTACCTAAGATTTAATCAGGAAAGCATGAAGCTCTAGACTGGTACAAACAGAACATACAGCGGTTTTTGTTCAGTGGACAGGGTTTGACACAAACTAAAACACAATAAATACTCTGAGGAACAAAAGATACGGGTTTTCTCTGTATCAGCTAAAAGGACACTAAAAACCAAAAAGGCAGGTCCGTCTGGCAGACGCACTCTGAAGGGGACAGGGCGACCCTTTGAGATTTAAAAAACAAAAATAATAAAGAGAGAGAGAGAGCGGAGGAGACGCTTCCCATCCACAGTGGCGGCCCTTCCCCTTCGTACTTATGGCACTACAGCAACTCCCCATCCACGTGTTGTCAGCTCATTCTTTGTATTCTTTTTTTCTTCACCCTGAACATTAACTCCTCCCCCTAAAGGTACCTGTTCGACACAGCTGGGTTTCTTTTTTTTTTTAACTCATCACGTCCAAAGGTTTTCATGTCTGTTTCATTATTTTGTCAGCTTAAAGTGCAACAGTGCTTTTGTTCTCTCGTCCGGCCCCCTCCCGGTGAGCCCCGCCCACCCACGTCACGGGTTAGCGGGGTCGGGGGTTGCGCTGGTCTCGCTCGTCACGCTGGTGGCGCTAGCGACGCTCGGCTCCTCCACTTCCTCCTCCTCCTCTTCTTCTTCGTCTTCCTCCCCCTCTTCTGTCTCTTCTGTCACTTCTCCCACATCCAGCACCTCCACTTCATCGTCATCCTCGCCGTCCAGCTCTTCTTCCAGCATCTCCACCTTGGCCGCCTCCCCTTTCTCTGCCGTCGCCGCGGTGGCGTCGTCTCGCTCCTCTCCCGCTTTCTGCTGCTCTTTCCGCTCCTCCTCCTTCTCGTCGGCCGCCTTCTCTCTCTGCTGATAGAGGGCCGTCTTCAGCGGCTTGAACAGATCTTCCTCGTAGACCTTGAGGATGGCCTCGCACACGAAGCGGTACTGGCTCTGAAAATAAAAGCGGAGACGGAGATTAAGCTTTTAAAGTTTGCGGCGGCGGGGAGCAGCTGCACGGATGCACGCGTACGCACAGGCGTCTGTATCATCATGGCCCGCTGATCTCTCATGGTCTTGACGATTTCTAGAGGATACACCGGCTGACCGCACTCCATCAGACACAGCGCCGTCTCCATGGTGATCAGAACGCCCGTCCGACCAATCCCAGCGCTGGAGAAATCAAGAAAGGTCATTTGATTGTTAATAATAAACACTAATTATTTAACGAAGCAACAAAAAAATCTGTGTAAATAAGCTGAATTCCAACAATTCTGAGACTTTGCGGATATCGCTTGTGCGCTATAGTGAACACCATCATGTGAAGGGGGCGGGACTTAAGGGGCTCAAGTTATAATAAATTGCCCTGAAGGAAGTAATGAGTTGGTTTGGGGGACATTATTACTTCTGATATGTCAGCGAGGCCTGAGCCTCGAGACCAGGAGAGCCAAAGACGGGCATCCAGGGATAAACCTGTCCTTGGTGCATGCAGCACTTAAATAAATAAAACATCTGTGAGTTGGACCGCAGCCACTGAGGAGGAGCGATCGGCCTGTTTGACTAATCTGCATTTCCAAAGGAAGGGTCTTAAAGGAAACAGAGAAATGACTTTCTGCTCCAGGAAACTGGAACCTGTTTGGACGCTCTGATTGTAGAGTCACGGGTTTCACTACATCTAGCGTCTAACAGACCAAAACAGGGGGCCTTTTGTCCTTTAATCTTTGGCTCGCCATGGTCACACGGTTCACACCTGGCCGTACCTGCAGTGCACCACCATCGGCTGGTCCTGTCCAGCCCGTTTGGTCCGTACGAGAGCCACAAAGTCCAGGAAATCAGTGGAGTCGTCGGGAACGCCGTGGTCGGGCCAAGCCACGTACTGAATCTGAGTGATCTCTCTCTGCTGCTCGCTCTGAACGAACACACACACACACACACACACACACACAGAAGATAAGGATCATCGGTGGGTTCTGGAGAGGATGATGCAGACGTCTGAGAGATGCACACACTGAGGAGTTACTGGATCATCACTGACAGGCAGTGAACATTTTGCCTTCATGTAGATAATAATTTGTCACCCAGTTAATATCCTCCCACCACAGAACAATGCACTGTTCACAATCAGTGAAGACGAAAAGGAGCCCCAGGCCCGCTCTGCACACTCAGACCTACAGTCAGGCTGATCCACGGAGCTTCAACCTTTCGACCTACAGGACCCGACGCCACCCTCCCGATGCCCGACGCCACCGGGCACTCCCCGAGGTCCTGCATCCACGATTCTCCGACAGGCCGGAGCAACGGTGTAAACACAAGTTAGACGCCGCTCGACTCCACAGCGGTGAGGCTGCTCTGCTGCATGTGATGACACCGTCGTCCAATTACCCCGGGGCAACGTATTCATACCAATGCATCAACAGCCCGCCAACACCAGCCCGACTACAAATGCCCCTTCATGTTTGTATGTGATGCTTTTCACAAACACTTCTTCTTCACGATGGAGGACAGTGAAAACCAGCGGAGGGTATTCCCCCCAACCTCACACTCACGCCGACACCAGGTATTGTCTTTGACGCGGGAGACCTCTGAGAGCATGTTTCTCTGAGCTCAGCATCACACACGACCCCGTTTGTGTAATTATGGCCTTCAGATACGCCATGAAACAGGAAGAGCCAATAACTACCAGCAGTTTGATTCCTTTTACTCTGCTGGACCCATTTGATAATTCACATCTTACGAAAACGTTTTTCTTCTCTCTATTAGACGCTGAACAAACACGAGATCTTCTCTCGTTTGTTGATTCATTATGGAGAAGGAAGAAAAAAAAAACAAACTCCAACCGTGATGGAGAAATAGAAGTGGGCAGGCTTTAAGCCCCACAGGATCACCAGGAGACACACAAGCACACACAGCCTGCAGAAGAGACCCAGCACTGACCACCGCTTCTTGTGCCAATCCGAGCCGCCGTGTTCCTCTTTAATGTTGCCTTTGCCGTATCGCCATGGTAACACATCCATCTCCATAGCAACAATCACAGGCAGAGGAAAATGCTAATCGGCTCCTCTTATAGCCGTATACTTTAAAAGGTCACGCTGCGTGGACCGCACGCAGGGAAGCCATCGGGAGAACAGACAGCCGCTCCGGCGTGACGGCGCCCCATTGGCGGCTACGTTTACGCGTCACACGCGAAAAACGAACAAAAGCCTTCAGCTTACAGCCGGGGTCAAACTTTTTTTATACCACCTAGCAACTTTATAGTTTTCATTAGCTCCCCAAACTGTGCCCGTTTAACAGAATACAGCAGCATGTGGGTCTTTAAAGGGGATCCATCATTCTCTTCTTCTACCGTTTCCATGGTGAATGCTCCTGTTAAACAGACTGCCCAATCAATGAGGTCACAGTACATACGAGTAATGCCTGGGAGCCAAAACGTTAATTTCTTGCAGGTTTTTCTGGTCTTGGGTCTGTATGACATCACCGAGAGTGGACGTCCAGGCGCAGAAGCCCCACCCACCTCCTGTGCATGTGTCGCTGCCTGGGCTTCCTGTTCCTCTCCCTTTTTCCTCCTTCAGAGGATGTACTCTGGACTCTGGCTGTGTGTGCTTCAAAATAATGAAAAAGACAAAAGTGCGCCGCAGCACGCCGCAGCACGCCGCAGGCTTTGACGCCACAGTCGAACCAAACTTACGTCCCTGTTCTTCAAACCAACCGTGCTCTCCGTCTTTCTCCTTTTCTGCAATGTGGCTGACTGGGGTGTTTGGGTTGTCGTGGCAACCAGATCCCACTATGTGGCCCGCATGCTGCAGCGGGAGCCAGAAAAAGAACAGCCCACACTGGTCACTATGGCAACACACCTCCTCGGGGTCCTTCGGCAGCTCATCCTTCCTGAGACACGGTTCCCTTTTTGCGATTGGACCCGCAGTCTTCCTCTGTGGTGCCCCCCCCACCCCCCCTCACCGGGTCATCCGCACGCATGATGTGGTCTGGCTCATTCTGTGTGTGTGTGTGTGTGTGTGTGTGCGATTACCGCTGTGTGTGTGAGGGTCATCTCCCGGACCAGGAAGGCAGAGTTGCCCTCTTCATTGTGGCACGTGATTGTGAAGTCTCCGTAGGTGGCGCTGTTGTCTGGGTTGGGCCAGTACTGGTGACACTTCACCTGTGAACACATCAAACGCCTTACAACTCTGCAGCTGCCCGTCGCGTCCTCGCCGTTACATCAGAAACCATTAAAAGTAAAACGCAGACTCCATCCCAGCACCGTGTCTGGGAGCTTCACTGTTACGTAATGTTGTGTTAAGGATGTCACGGTCTTTCCAAAACTAACAACTTGCAGAGAAGTCTGCAGTGCGTGACACTTTGCAGACTTCTGTAAATAATTAAACGCAGCTCGACCAGACACGCACACCTCGGGGTCTTAACCTGAGCCGTTTACCGGCGAAACATCCAATTCAAACGGGTTTTTTTCATTTAAAATAACCATCAAGCGCCCTCTTTTTCTAACACGCTACAGCACATTCTCCGTTTCCTGCCCTCGTCCTTGAAGAGAACTTTACATACCCGCCCCCTCTCGACCTGGGTGGTCAGCATGACCACCATGGATGAGCCCTGCTCCCACGTCATCTGCCAGAAGTCGGGGCAGGTGTTGGGCAGCGGGCCCTGGCACGCGATGTAGCGGTTTATCAGGCTGGATGCAGGAATCTCCATCTACGAGACACACACACACGCACACACACACACACACACACACACGAGGTTCAGGTTAAAGAAGCAGAGACTACATTAGATCTGAATCTTCCTCCAACTTGTTTTGTTGTTCTTTTGGATCAGTGCTCGTCCCAGTACAACCTAATTAATGACACTTTCTAGCTAATAGAGAATAAATGAATGGTCATTTTCCGTGAGCGTCCCCGCTCTAACAAATCAAATAACAGTCAAATTATCCCCGGTCTTTATCAGATTACCTACAGCCCCTGGACTGATGATGACACTGATGAGAAGCTGGATTTGCTCATGTAACGGGCCGATGAGAGCGCAGGGAAGCAGGGCCCGTGTCCTTCACACCGAACAATCACACTGCAACACTGTTTGTAAAGGTTTGTGTGTGTTTGCACAAACCTCCAGTAGGTCTGAGTCCTACTGAAGCAGCACCCGTTGTGTTTGTAACCCTCTACCACACACACAAGCTGCCGTTATCTGACCAACACCACAGCCCGCCATGTGCAGAGCAGCCCAAGAAACTGCGCTCCAGTTTTGGTTACTTAGCATTACTAGCAGATTATGGGTGCAGCTTTCCAGGACTCACTGAGAACCCGGCACTCAAGCCCCTCCTACAAATACGGCCACAAGGCGCCAAACTCACAGCTCCGAAACTGGACTAGCAGCGTGTGATTGGATAGTCCATATTAAATGCACAGGCTGTGATTCAGCATCCATGTAACGTGCAGACGTGAAAGGGAACTCACGTTGATGTAATTGGCGTTGATGTAATCGTCTGTGCTTTTCAGAATGACGCGGGTGGCGTCGTCTGTCGGGAGAGAAGGATGAGAGAAGAGGGTAAGATTACGCAAAGACGAAGAGCAACTGTGTCTTTGTTTGGATTTAAAGCAGGATTTTATCCTTTGTTCTCGCGTCGTTACTTTGTTACTTCTGTTAAAAGAGGACTCAAACACATATCGTTGGAAAAAAAGTCAGAAAGTAGGAGTTGAGGGGAAATGCTGAGACAGCGCGGCGGCGCTGTGCGCTCACGTACAGGGAGAGATGTCTCTGTAGCGATTTTTGGAAACGTTCTGAGGTAATTTGGCACACAGCATCGTCATCCCCGGCCTCTTCCTGTACAGTTGCTGCAAGACAAGGAACAGATATATCAACATGTGTTTTGGTTTCTGTTTTGTGAATTAATCAGTTTAAAAGTGCATAAATCAGGAACGAATCTGGTGGCAAATTAATCAAGAAAGTATTAAAAAAAAGAAATGCTAAACCACCGACTCGCGCCTGCAGTTTCACATGTGTGCGATCGTCCTTCTTACATCAAACTGCGCCAGTATGGCTCCGCCGCTCAGGCCTTCCTTCAGTGCGACCATAGAGTCCCTCAAAGCATGCTGGTCTAGCTGGGCCGGGTCCTGAGGGGACTTCTCAGGGATGTACTGAAAATCCGGCTCTGGATCCACCTTCTCCTCCACCACGTCATAGATGGCTGAGCAGAGAGGAGAGGGAAACAAACTGAGCTTTTACACTGAGATACACCGCTGCCGAGTTCAGCTTACATCCCTGTGAGGCAAAGGCTCTAATCTTGGATCCGCATGAAAGCGGTTGTGTCGAGCACGCAGCGCCGACCGCGAGCTGCTCAAAACTTTCCTTTGCAAGAGGCAGCCAATCAGGAATGAGGAAGAGGAGTCCAAACAGCTCGTTTAAGACAGCAGATGAAATGTGGAGATGCAGCCACGTTAACGACTGTAAGTCATGCAAAGCTACACTAGTATCTACACAAGAATAAAAACATGGAGTTAAACTACAAACACCTCGAGCGTAAACACCTTTGTGTACTGCACAAAGAAAAGTACTACTTTCTCTATGTGTAAATACTCAGTCCCAACATGTCAACAGCAAAACCCAATAAGGTAAAGACATCGGTGGACTCTGATCTGCTTTGATGTGTTTCTGACTCACTCAACACACCAAAGATGTTTCCGTTTCACCATCTGATTAAAGGAGATGCTTTAGCGCGAATGTGGTGAACACACATACGGCCGAGTGGCGCAGATACCGCCACGTTCGGCTTCACAGGTCTCTTCTAACCACATGCAGCAGTTGGGTTTTCAGGAGTGTGCCGCGCCATGTGCTCATACGCTCAACTTGGCCTGTAAAACACTTCATTCAAATGTTTACGGTCCTTAAATTAAAACTGGTCGCGCCGCACAAACTACGAGTCTCGTCAAACCCAGCGAGCGGCAGAAGAGGCTCACTTACATGAAAGACACTGTGAAGGTTAAAGCCCGAAGACAAAGATCGCAAGTGGAACATTTTATTGGGAGTTACTCACATAAGCATACCGACAAGTACTAGTATTCAACAGTACTTACAGTTTATACAAATATCCTCTGAAAAGCTGGCGTAAGGCGTAACCCTGGAGACCTCATGATGAGCTCCACTGGTGGATGGGGGTCAGCACGGACACCCTGACTGGTCTGGAGCTCCAGACACAGCAAACTGTGCTACTGTGTATTCTGACACCTTTCTATCAGAACCAGCATGAACTTATTCTGCAGTCGTTTTGATCAATCAATCTTTATTGCCCATAGTTAACCCCCCCGGAAATATAAAGCCATAATATATGTAAAATACACAATTACTTAGAAGAACTCGATAAACACACAAACACTTGATCAGTGCTTCCTCAGACTGGATGAGTAACAGGAACCAGTCAGTGTCGGCTCTGTGAGAGCTACAGTCATGCAGTCGTGAACATTACACTTGTTAAAAGTGCTTTAAAAGTTCCGCAGCTACAAACATGTGACTGGCACTAGCCCCTCTGCATATCCTATGAAGGATCATTATATGCAACATGCAGCTACAACAAGCACAAGCGGGCAGTAAACAGTGGAGTGCAATACGCTTTAAACAAAAGCTGAATTTGCGTGTGATGGTATTTGCCTGCACATAGAGCTCACGTCGAACCACGTGGGTCAGCCTCTGCTCATCATGGCCACTCATGACGCCGTCGCTGATGGATACTGACCCCTAGGGGACACCCCACAGGAGCTGAGGTCCTGAACACTGGGGGCTGGGACAACGCGTCGACACGTAAAATACGTCGACGTAAAAAATTTGCGTCGATGCGTCGTCACTTTCAAAAAAACACATGGCGGCAGCGAGTAGCGGTAACATGTGGACTTAAACCACGCCCCCCGAACACGCAGTTCTACAGTATGGGGATATTTGAACCGAACAGGAAGTGATTCAGTCTTTGCCGGCTTTGTAAGGTGGAAATGGCCGATCATAAAACGACCGTAAGTTTTCAACTTTGTTACTAACGCTGGTTTTTACCCTTTAATTCATCCAGACACCCCCCACGTAGACACACACTCAGAGATAAACACCCAACCTCCGTAAATGCTAAACTCATGTAAGCTGCTTAGCAGTAACAGATATCATTAGATTCATCGATGCATCCAAACATTCAGCACTAGATTCATCGATTAGGAACATAATGGTTTTGCCAGCACTAATGCGAGGGCATATGATTTGAAGTGCAGACACCAAACTTGACCAGTCGACTTGGGAGGCCTTTGCAAGCTTTCAACAGGTTCAGTTTAGATTTGGTGGATCTATTTTTGTTTAACCACAAAGATCTGCTGGAAAACACTTTGAGCAAAATGGCGATCTGTGGAATGACAGTGAAATTCTGCCATTAGCGAGCAAAGTTGGCGGGTAAGGACTAATTCGACTATTTCAGCTGCTCGGTGAGCGATTGAGGTGAAAAGCATCGCTGACTGGCTTCTGTCGAGGTGGGAAATTTCAATATGGTTACCAGAGCCTGGCATGTTCACTAGCGACCAACCGTCAGCTGCAAAGCGAAGGGTGACGAGCAAATTGCTTCATCTGCGGACAGGCCTTTAAGCAATGCCCCCATCTCTTCCCTCCCCTCATCTTTCCCCTGTCCTCCCCCAGCACCCTTTCCCCATTAATCCATTTTTCCACTGACTTTCAAAGGCAGATGTCTCAAAAATTGCCAAAACACTGATTTTTGATCAACCACCACCGCCCCCATCTCACCAGTATCTGTGTCACGGCTCAGGGGCTGCCTGCTTGTTGCCCCCATTGTGACTGTTGGAGTTCAGCCATGCTCAAAGCCCTCAGGGATCAATGGACAAGCTAGTGTACTGTAAATATTCAGTCCTGAGCTTGCTGTCTGTCTGTAAACACGCATCTGCTCACACGGTACACGTTTGCACACAGGGCACGTTTGCACACAGGGCACGTTTGCACACAGGGCACGCTCCCGCTCTGCAAACAGACCAGTGGTCAGTCCTTACTCATCGTCACATTTGCCCACATCAATTTTCTCAGGTGCGAATGGAGGAATCTACCCCTCGATAGGTGATTTCAATTCAATTCTCACCCAGCGTTTACACCCCACCGGGGTGGAATGTGCTATCGGTTGTTTTCACCTGGTCGCTCTAGCTAAAATGGACTGTTTTAATGTGGCCTGCAGCAGCTCCGGATAGACTTTGTCAGCTGTAGGAAATGCAGTAAAGACATGCTCAAGCACTTTGTGATTGATTGATTGATGGGAGAGGCGTGTATCTATCAGTCTGTTATCAAGTGGGCCCGAAGATCACGACGGATGTCTAAGCAAACAGCAACTGTGTTTCAAGGACGTTTCACAGGTATCCTTGACCATGGCACTGACTTTGTTCCAAAGGCTCGGGTGTCATGTCATTCAGGGCGGCCGTGGCTCGAGCGGGACCGTCTACCAGTCGGAGGTTCTGACTCCTTCACACGCCCACGTGCTGAAGTGTGCGTGGGCACGATACTTAACCACAGATGCATCCATCAGGCTGTCAGCATTAAAACACTGTGTGTGTGTGTGTGTGTGTGTGTGTGTGTGTGTGTGTGTGTGTGTGTGTGTGTTTGGTGTGTGTGTGTGTGTGTGGATGAATAAGACTTGTAGTAGAATTTGACTTGAGTGTTCAAATTGAGT